>OZ030007.1:61448450-61573450 GCA_964023405.1 Apodemus agrarius
ACAGAGTTATGAGTGAGATAAGACTCGTCGGTACTGCTGCTTGTTCTTGGTCAATTTTTCTTTGGCGTGAGAAGAGCTATGGTTCTGAGATTCAGAAAAAGTTACATTCCCATCTGTGGTGGGAGCCTGACTGAGCCTGGGACTAAACTTCATAAGCTTGAAAATGCACATTGGGGTTAAGACGGCTGCCTACACACCAGGCTTGCTGTGGATTGGGTAAGAGAAGGTGAGGCACCTGGTATGCCATATTCTGTGATAGCATTCAGACTTACTTGCTAACAATTATTGAGTATGATTATTGCTAATGTGTTAATACACTAATTTGTACTAAGGGGAATATGTTTGATTGCAAATAAAACCCAGCTTAATTGGCTGAAAACTTAAATTTTTTTTTTCTTTTTCTTCCACAGCCATGATTTTCCATGGTGGGATGACTCCCGAGTTGGTATACTTGATGTCTGTCTTCATCGGGGTTGTGTTGCTGGGAACAGATGCCATAACCACAGCAACTCTTATGTAAAGGAAACACTTCATTGGAGCTGGTTCAAGGTTCAGAGGTTTACTCCATTACCATCATGGTGGAAATCGTGGTGTCAGGCAGGCAGACATCATGCTAGAGAAAGAGTTGAGAGTTCTACATCTGGGTTGGCAGATGGCAGGAAGAGAGAACAACGCTTGGGCTGGCATAACAATCTGAAACCCCAAAGCCTGTCTCCAGTGATGTACTTCCTCCAACAAGACCACACCTACCCCAACAAGACCACACCTACCCCAACAAGACCACACCTACCCCAACAACAAGACCACACCTACCCCAACAACAAGACCACACCTACCCCAACAACAAGACCACACCTACCCCAACAAGACCACACCTACCCCAACAAGACCACACCTACCCCAACAAGACCACACCTCTCAATAATGCCACTCCCTCTGGGCCTATAAGGGGCCATTTTTATTTGACCACCACAATGTTTTTAAGAATAAAGGTAATATCAGGCATGGCCATATGTGCCTTTCTCCATCCCCATCTTTGGAGGCTAGGGTAAGAGGCTTGTGGGGAGTTCAAGATTAGTCTGGACTTTATAGCAACATCCTATCTCAAAAACAACCACACAGACCCCAGCAATTTCCACCTCTGCTTCCTGCCAGTCTTACACTCACTTTTGGTGTTGACCAGCCCCTGCCATGTCTTGCATCAGGGGCACAACCAGGCCCAGTGAGTTTTCAAGGAAGGGAAGACTGTGTGCGCAAGCACCTCTTTAAGAAAAGGACACTCTTCTGCATTGAGCGTAAAGCGTTGCTAGGGACACATACCCTCCTGACAAAGCAACTGGGAAATCAGACAAAGCAGGCAACCCCCTGGGCAGGGGCTCACAGAGTAACCCCAACTGAAGGGCAGCATACTAGTGGGCCTTCTGACTCCTGGCTTTCTTCATGAAGGCATATCCTGGGCTACAGAGAGAGGCAAAGTTCCCAGGGGAGCACTGTGGCTGGGCTCGGAGCGGTTTTATACACAGTTCTGACATTTTCAGGCTGCTAGGGCTGGAGGGGAGGGTAAGCCCCTTCTTGTTCATTTGCTATGTGTTTTCGCCTGTCCTGCCATGGAGAAGGGAGGTGGAAAAATGTTTTCCAGAAAGAAAAATCCAAGGACTATGCATAAAGGGAAGGCTGGAGTGTTTGTCTGAATATAAAGTTGTACCAACTCCAGCTGAAACTACATAGGATAGGAAATCAAAATGTCTCCTGGAGAACTGTACCCCGAACCATCTCTCTGTTCACAAAGGAAAGAGAATTATTTGTATTTCATGCAGGTAAAAAGGAAAGCCGAGCCTTCTTTAAGGGCCCAGAAGGGTCACAGCTTCAAAGAAAGTGTCAGTTAACCCTACAGTGAAGACTATCATTCTCGACAACATTCAACGCATAGTCTTACAGAGGATCCGGAAGTTGACCTGCAGGCAACTCAACCATTTACCCAGCAGCCCTTACCCTGTAAAGGCAGACAGCAAAGCTCAGATAGTCTGCAGTAACAGTTGTAATGCTTAGCATCCAAGAGCTGTCACATACGCCAAGCAGCAGGAAAATACGACCCATCCCAGAAGACTCGGCACTGCAAACAAACTTTGTTTTGAGAATTCCTTCCCTAGGGAGATTTAAACACTGTTTACCCCTTCCTCATAAATTCCCAATGACAAACCAATATAACTCTCCACTAAAGTTCACTTTGGGAAATCAATGGGTTTATTGGGTTTCCTTACAGGGCGTGGGTGAGGGGTTGCTTGCCGGAGTAGGAGCATGGGTGACCCCTAAATAATACACTGGAAGTCACCCAGTATGAGCCATGGCTTCCCCTGTGTGTGTATGCAAACTGGACCGGCTGGTTTTGTGTCAACTTGACAAAAGCTGGAGTTATCACAGAGAAAGAAGCTTTGGGTGAGGAAACGCCTCCATGAGATCCAGCTGCAAGGCATTTTCTCAATTAGTGATCAAGGGGAGAGGGCTCTTTGTGGGCGGTGCCATCCCTGGGCTGGTAGTCTTGGATTCTATAAGAAAGCAAGCTGAGCAAGCCAGGGGAAGCAAGCCAGTAAGTAACATCCCTCCATGGCCTCTGCATCAGCTCCTGCTTCCTGACCTGCTTGAGTTCCAGTCCTGACTTCCTTTGGTGATGAATAGCAATGTGGAAGTGTAAGCTGAATAAACCCTTTCCTCCCCAACTTGCTTCTTGGTCATGATTGTGCAGGAATAGAAACCCTGACTAAGACACACACACACACACACACACGCACACGCACACGCACACGCACACGCACACGCACACGCACACGCACACACACTCTCTCTCTCTTCCCTAGTCTGTGTGTACTCTTATTGCCTCCTAAGACTCTGAAGTCACCTGGCGTTAGGACAGAATTGCATTACACATGCCTGGGAAGAAAGGCTGGCATTTTGGGAAGGGTTCAGTGGAGTTCCCCAAGTCAAACAAGATGTTCTGTGAGGGAGTGTCAGCAGCCTACAGGATGGCGCGCTCGCCATGGACTCCTGAAGGTAGCCCAACTGACCTGACAAGACAGCGAGTGTTCTCACAGGACCCTGTTCTACAGCAGACTTAAAGTGACCCGTGGAGGAATTCTCCAAAGAGCAAGGAGACAGGACAGAGTCGAGAATGATGACACGCTTCTTGTCCTACGGCCCCAAAGCTGGAAAACAATGAAACCATGTCCTTGAAGAACTGGAAGGAAAGAAGCCATCTACATATATGTATACATACATGTAAACATAAAATCTTACAAACTATCATTCTACATTCAGGGGAAGTAGATTAAAAACGAAGACAAAGACACCATCAGGCAAACAAAAGCTGAAGAAAATTCCTCAACCAGAAGGAGAAGGAGCAGATGGAATTTGGGGATTACACAAAGAAACAGAGTTCTGGAAATGAAAACATTTTAATGATTACAAAAGACTTCTTTTGTGTTAAGGTTTTTGATTTTTTTTTTGGACCAGTCAAAACAAAAATAACATTCATATAGTCTGAAATCTATGTAGAAAATTGAAAGGAAAACTGCACAGGAGGGGCCGGAGACAGGGGGGTGAGGCCTCCATCTCCTCGTGACCTGAGGTGGAGACTGACTGTAAGATAAGAGGCTGCAGTTTGGAAACACAGAAAATGGGTTAGAGTAGAAGGGATAGGTAAAAGCCAGTGGCCACTCAGCGAACCACGAAACAGAGCAGATTTGCAGCCAAGGAGGGGCAGAGGAAGAGCAGACGGGGTAAATGAAAACACAGCCCTAGGACCAGAAATGTAACCACCCGCACCAACTACATTAACCGTGAGGCTTTAAGCACTCCAGTTACAACAAACAGAAAGCAAAACCCAACTGCAGAGTATCCACCATTCTTGCATTTATATATCTAACTATTGTGTTTGTGCCCCGCCTAATACTTAGCCCTGTGTGTGTATGCATGTGTGATGTGTGTGTATGTGTGTGCATACATGTGTATGCATGTGTGTATGCGTGCGCATGTCCACGAGTGTCTGCATGCCCTTGACATGTAGATGCTGTGCATGTGGAAGTCAAAGGACGACTCCCAGGATTCAGAGCTCTCGCTCCATCCTGTGGATCCTGGGGATTGAACTTACCATGCCAGGCTTGGCGGCAAGCCCCCTTACCTGCTGAACCATCTTGGCAGCCTTCGACTTTCACTTTAAATGGAAAGTCACAGGTAAGCAAAGGTAAAGGAAACAAGATATCCACACAAGCACGGGTCTAGAAAACACCTGCAGAATGTATCTGATATTTTTTCCCAGTGCTAAGGATTGAACATGTGCTAGGTACACGCTCTATCACTGGGCTCCGCTCCAACTCCCTGACAAATGGTTTATATTCAAAATATATAATGAACTCATAACTTATTAATAATAGACCAATTAAAAGTGGGAAATATTTTAACAGGCATTTCCCCGAGGAAAATATCTAGATGGCAAAAGTTGCTACATATAATTAGTCACGGGGAGGGGTGCAAATCAAAGCCACGGTGAGACAGCACCCTCTCTCACAGAGTCCTCTAAACCGACCTGACAATACCAAGTGTCGACAAGAGCAGAAGAGCTAAAATGTTCACATATTTCCACTGATCATACTAAAAAATATTACACATTGCTGGCTGGGGAAATGTCTTGTAAATCTAAATGTAAACCTACTTTATGGTCCTAGAATTCCATTCTCAAGGGTTTTTCCTCAGAGAGAGAGAGAGAGAGAGAGAGAGAGAGAGAGAGAGAGAGAGAATATGTGTACCCACACAAACTTGCTCACAAGGGTAGTCATAATATCCTGGTTCATAATAGACTAAAAGTAGAAGGAATCTAAATCTGCATCAAGAGGTGACCAGATGATCCAGTGTGTTATGGCTGCAGTGCACGGGAATGATTCCCAGCACTAATAAGGAGCAGCCTGCTGTACACAGAACAGCGTTTGTGAGCCTCCAGGGGGTTTGGGGGAAGATCACCAGGTTCTAGGTCAGTGTGAACTATGTAGTCAGTTCGAGGAAGCCTGGGAGACCATATGAGACTCTGACTCTAATAAAATAAGTATATCTACATCAGTCAATTTATGTGAAATGTTAGAAAAGGCATAAAGCCATGGCGATAGCAAGCAAGCTATCAGGGACAGGCATGGAGAGAGGATCTTAACTATAAGCAGGCACAGGAAACTTCAGGGAAGGATGGAAATTCTACCTTTTAATAGTGGTGGTAAGACTACATTTGGCAAAACTCATTAAACTGTACATTTAAACAGATATATTTTGTTTTGTATTATACTTAATAATGAAAAAGAACCTCCCCTTGTTATAAAACAAAGCAAAACTCCAACAGTCATAGGAAAGCCAAAGAGCTATACAAAAGAAAGCAAATGAACTTTCTAAGAATTCTTCCTAGGAGACATCTCAAGCCTCAGGGCCCAGCATTCTCTCCAATGTCCATGCTTAAGCTGATCACTGGCCAAGAATGAGGATTAAAATCTACATTTAGAGGACTCAGGTATATAAAGGTTCATACCCTGGGCTGGGAGTGGAGCCAATGGCTTGAATAGAGCCGAGTGGACCTGCTCAGAAACCCGAGCGAGGTCTGTTCCTTAGGGTGACTTAGTTGTTGCTACGAGTGAGCCTGTGCTTTACTTGCTGACCACCTGTACGGGCTGGCTTTGTGTGTCTACATGACACAAGCTGGAGTTATCACAGAGGAAGGAGCCTCCCTTGAGGAAATGCCTCCATGAGATCCAGCTGTAAGGCATTTTCTCAATTAGTGATCGAGGGTGGGAGGACCCACTGTGGGCATTGCCATCCTGGGCTGGTAGTCCCGGCTTCTACAGGAAAGCAAGCTGAGCAAGCCAGAGGAAGCAAGCCAGTAAGGAGCATTCCTACAGGGCTTTGGTATTCACTCCTGCCTCCAGGATTCTACCCTTGAGGTTCCTGACCTGGCTTCCTTTGGTGATGAACAGCAATGTTGAAGTGTAAGCTGAATAAACTCTTTCCTTCCCAACTTGCTTCTTGGTCATGATGTTTGTGCAGGAATAGAAACCCTGACTAAGACACTACCATCAAAACTTTTGAGCCCCCATGTGACAGTCCCAGCATTCTTGACCAGGGCCAGCTTTCTTCTGTGTGGACTTTCAGGGGGCCATGAGGAGTTGTCCTCTTGGGCCTCTGGTTCCACCTAGTAGCCAGGGGGGGAAGGGTGAGAGGAA
The DNA here is from genome assembly GCA_964023405.1 of Apodemus agrarius. Taxonomy (NCBI): domain Eukaryota; kingdom Metazoa; phylum Chordata; class Mammalia; order Rodentia; family Muridae; genus Apodemus; species Apodemus agrarius. Next base: position 61,454,699 of record OZ030007.1, read on the forward strand.
GCCAAAGAACTGTTTCTTAGTTTGACTGTCTTAAAGTTAATGCGGACAAGTTCTGCTCAACTCTGTGCCAAGAAGAACCACATCCAGCCACTACTAGGGGGTGGGAACTATGTTCCTGGCAGGAAAGCTGACCCAGTGGGAACTGTACATACTTAATGTCCCACGTTCTCGCAGAAGTTCCTATTATACACATTATCCTTCCTCTGTCATCCCCCTAAACCTTTGCCTCATATATTACTATGTGTTTACTTAACATGTGTGTTGCCCGAGGCCCAGAGCAGCTCAGTATGATATCCAAGGTTGGATGACTTTTCCAACTAGCTGAGCTGGGGACAATCCCCATGGCTGTGAGACCCAACATCTGTCCTCTCAGCCTCTCTTGTGTGGAGTAGAGCTTTACCATGTCTCTTTGTCACTTGGCATCATGGTTCCATTCAGATCAGTGTCAGAAGGGAACCTTTGGGGGATGGGCCACACAGATATGAAGTCAGGCATCTTCCTCCTACCCCCTGAGTGCTTTTGCATCATGGTACCATAGACTACACCAGGCACTCTTTTCTAGAGTAATGTTGACCCTTGTCTGTGCAAATAAAACAAAGTGTTAGTATAAGTGTGTCTGTTCAAACAAATCCTACCCTTCTCATTTGGCAGGAGCAACTAGTTCCCAGGGCATCATTACTGTGTGTTTCCCTGGGCTTTTAATGCTAGTGTACAGGGAGAAGTGGTAAGCTTTTTATCTTGATGCGTGCACATGTGTATATATGTGTTTCTGAATTCAAGTGTGTGTATGAGCACGCATATAGATGCCAGAAAGCCAGAAACTGACATTGTGTTTTGCACAGTTAGTCTTCTAAAATAACATATATTATTTTATGTTTAATTATGTGCACGTGTGTATCTATGTGTGAGTATGTGCACGTGTGAGTGCAGTTGCCCTCAGGGTCCAGAAGAGGGTGCCAGAGTCCCTAGAGTTGGAGTTAGAGGCAGTTGTGAGCTGCCCAGTGTGGCTTCTACTACGGCACCTCTCCAGCGCCCACCTTAGTGTCGGAAACAGAGCCTTCCCCGAACCCAGAGCTCAGGAATTTGGCCGGGCCAGCTGGCCATTCAGCTTCACCAGTCCACCCATCTCTGCCCCCCTGCAGCGGGATTTGGGGCATTTGCTGCCCATAGCCCTCTAACCCTCTAAGTTTTTGGATTTCACAGTAAGCATGGAAAGTTCCTGGCATTTGTGTGTCTTACACCCATGTTGAAGACAGCAGTGGGGGGGGGTGTGCAGAGGTAGGAATGGGCCAGGAAGCTGGGCAAGTGGGAGACTCTAGAGGGCTCTTATACTTTATTAAGAATAGTACAACATTCTAGAACCTGTTTTACCGCAAACAAATTCACCACTGTCTCTACGCTGCCACTGTTGGCTCAACAGGTTGGAGGAAGAGAATTCTCAGAGAGTTTGCACTCACTCAAAATCCATGCTCCCTTACCTTAGCATGCTTGCTGTGTTGGTCACTGTTTTATTGCTGTGAAGACACACCATGGCCAAGGCAACTCTTACAAAGGAAAGCATTTCATTGAGGCTTCGCACAATTTCAGAAGTTTGGCAGGCTATGGGGGGGGGAGCATGGCAGCACACAGGCAGACATAGTACAGGAGAAGAAGCTGAGAACTACAAATGGGCACCATACACTTACAGTATCTGCAGGGGGAAAGAGAGAGAGAGAGAGAGAGAGAGAGAGAGAGAGAGAAAGAGAGAGAGAATAGGAGTCACTGGGACAGGCTTGGGCTTTTGAAACCTGAAGGCCTGCCCAGTGACACGCTTCCTCCAATAAGGCCACACCTACTCTAAGACCACACCTCCTAATCCTTCTCAAGTAGTGCTGCTCCCTGGTAACTAAAGATCCAAATACAAGAGCCTATGGGGTCCGTTCTCATTCAAACCACCATACTATGGAAGGTGAGTATCTTTTCCAGGGGAAGGAAAACCTCTCTCGGATTGCTTACCTCCTTAATCAGAGCTCAGGAACTTACTAAGTTCATTATTTCAAGCAGTTTCCTCTTGGAAATCTAGCATAGAGTTGGTCAAACTTTCCATCTGAGGTGTTAATAATTCTCACTGCCGCTCCCAGCTGACTCCCTGGTCTGTCTTTGGCTTACTTCGTGGACTTGTTTAAATATTCCACGATTACTGTAATGTGCTGTGTAATCTTGGATATGTTGCTTAGGTTTTCTGAGCCTCATACGCCTCATCCGTAAAATGAGCACCTTGAGCAATATTAGTGGTTTCAGTTTTCTCCCAAATGATCATCCATGTAACACTCTGAACTATAGAAAACTGATAAAAGCAGAACTCATAGCCGGACCTGAAGCAGTTATTGCCCTGTTGTGTGTTGGGCATGGAGCCAGATGCCTAGGACACAGTCTCTTCTACCAACATAGTGGAGGTCAGACATCTTCTAGGTGCTGGGCTCAGGAGGATGCTGATGAGAGGTGGGAGGGAGAGGGGGAGGAACGGGGGGGGGTGGAGTGAGCGAGCATGGGGGAAGGAGAGGGGGAAAGGGGGAAAGGGAGGGGAAAAGGAGAATTAGTGCCACTGTGAGCCAACCTCAGGTGCAAAGAGTGGGAACCAGGGAGTCAAAGTCTGCAAAGAACACCTCTAGGGGCCCTTTACATGGCGAGGCGACAGCGGCTGGCCATGTTATTTCACTGCAGATTTCTGAGATCATTTCCTAAGGGAAGGACTCAACCACATCAGGGTCTGGAGCTTTACGTGGCCATGTGCGGAGGGTGAGAGGCACTGCCAAGGCAGAGGACAAAGAGAGTCAGCATGGCGTAGAAGGGAGCGCTGGCAGCCCCACACTGGCCGGACCGTCCTGATTCTGCGCAGTTAGTAGTGTGGGATTGGCCTAGCTCGGCACCCATTGGGCTGGACACTCAAGCCGCGCCAGTTCCTCAATCGCTGTGTGCTCAGAGAAAGCAAACCACTCCTAATATTTACTCATCCCTTGCAGATGGATGACTGGTGCGCTCCTAGGTGAGGAGAGTGCTGTTGACTGCTCCTGGAAACAAGGCTCTTTGTCTAGAGCTCGGTGGCGTTCTGAGGGTCCCTGGCCCCTCACCACACAGGGCTCGACTCACTGCAGTCCTTCCCAGGCAAGCAGAACTCAGCAAGACGATTACCTCACTGCGTGTCCTCTGCAAATGAGGAGTCGGGATTTAAAATGTCTTTTGAAGGGCAGGAGCTGCAGTCTGGATTTTACAATCAGGAGCAAAGCAAAACAGCCAATGTCTACTCAAGGAAACAGTAGTAAAGCGAGGGGGAGGGGAAGCGAGGGCGGGGAGGAGAGGAGGAGCTGGGAGGGAGGACCTGTGGGGGCCCTGTCTGCGTGCTAGTGGGGAGTCGCAGCTTCCAGCATAAGTGTTCTAACCACTGTGTTCTGTGGACAGGAAAGCACCCACAGTCAGAGTCCAAGAGGTGAACTGAAGTCAGCTTCTCACAAAGAGCATCTGAGAAGCTGAGAGCAGACTACAATTTCTGCGTCGTTGTAGGCACAGAGGCTGCTGCCAGGCGTGACAGAGAGCATGTGTAAACTGGTCCTGTGCACAGCACAGTGACAAAGTGCTCGGGGCTCTTTCGTAGGACATCCCTCAATAAGGGCTGATGGCATTGTGACAGAGAACAATCAGTAAAAGCAACTTTATGGGGGAGCCGACGCGATGTATCCGAGTGGTAAGCGGGCTGGCAGTCTCTTTCATTCATAACTCAGGGGAAGATCTTAGGGATTCTGGAATGTACAGGCTACATTTTCTTCAAGTTGTCTTCCATAAATATTGTTTTGTTTTGTTTTTTTCCCCTCCGCTGAGCTTTATAACACAAACATTGTGAGACAGTAAGTTAGAAATCACCTTCTGGATGTTGGCTGTTCTCGGGGGTGGAGGGTAAGCATAAAGTCATTTGTTCTGCAGATTAATCATCCCAGCCAGGGCAGACTTGACATCAGCTGGTGAAAGGCAGCTGCCTCTGACTCAGAAGTAGCCCTTAAGTGCTGCAGTGGGCAGGGTGGCCTAGGAAGCCCCTGAGTATCCATCCTACCTCAGACTTCACCAGCTCTGTGTGACAAGGTGTGGCTCTAGCCCCTGCTGGAATGAGAAGTTATTCCGTAAGGCCTCATGAAATCACTGACAGCAAAACAACCTCTCCAAGACAGACAATGTGGTGAAATGTGTCCTGCAAGTCATGGGCTGGCTGGGCTAGAGTGGAGGATGGGTTACAAAATGTCAAAAGCGTGGCCATGTGGAGAGGGCTCAGGGGACAAAGGCTCTTGACCTCAAAACTGACAAGCAGAGTCCCACCCGGGGAACTTATGTGACGTGACGTAGAGGACCAGACGCCTCCTACAAGTTGTCCTCTGGCTTCCGTATGCACTCCACTGCACACACACATGCTAATAATAAATTATATCTTAAAAAGGAGGACTAGAGAAACGGTTCAGTGCTTAAGAGGGAGCACTGCTCTCACACAGGACCTGAGCTTGCTTCTCAGCTCGTATCACGCAGTTCACAAGTGTCTGTAACTCCAGCTCAAGAAGATTCGACACCTCTGGGCTCCATGGGCACACATGCTCACAGGGTCAGACACTTGCAACTCCACACACAACTGCCACACACATGTATCCTGCAACTCCATACACAACCGTTACATACATGTGCCCTGTGCCCTGCAACTCCATACGTATAGCTTTTTTGTTTGTTTGTTTTTGTTTTTGTTTTTGTTTTTTTTCGAGACAGGGTTTCTCTGTGTAGCCCTGGCTGTCCTGGAACTCACTCTGTAGACCAGGCTGGCCTCGAACTCAGAAATCCGCCTGCCTCTGCCTCCCAGAGTGCTGGGATTACAGGTATGCGCCACCACCACCCGGCATACATATAGTTTTTTAAAAAAAAAAACTTTTTTTTTTCTTTTCGGAGATGTGTACTGAAAGTGTGTTTTGGGTTTAGAACAGCAAGTGATGGGTTCTCTTTGGCAGACAGCAGGTAAGTGGCAAGGAAAGTAGGCTTACGTTTTCCCGGTGAAACAGTGGCATCTGCAGAGGAGTCTGTCTGGTCTAAAGCTGCAGGACAGCAGCCCGGCCCCTGCTCACTTTGGTTGGGTGAAAGAGTGAACAGTTAGAACGCAGGCTGAGTTGGCAACCGAACCTCCCGTCTTAGGGAAGGGACATCCTCCAGGTTATCTGGTCTGTGGCTCCTCCAAATGCAGCAGACTGCTTAACAGACCCCTCCTCAGGAAGGCACTAACCTTTCGGATGGCTGTGCTGCAGAGCTGAGGGATGCCACCGTACAGGGCAGCTCGTGCCGCCCACTACAGAGTAGGCAGATTCTCTTGGTATGATTTTTTTTTTTTAAACCAGTGGCTCCTTGGAACATCGCAAACAAATGTGATTCCTTCCTTAAAACACAAAACTTCAAAAAGAATCTGAAGAGACCTTTCCACATTGTCTTCTCCAATCCTTCCGAGGGCCCATTTCCATATAAGGCAACCTTTCTCTGGAAGAGGGCCCGCAGGCTCGAGCAAATAAAGCCACGGGCCGCTGAGCTGAACAGGAGCTTCCGACAAATGAAGAATGGCTTTCCAATGTAAGTGTGCTTCATGTAATACTTAGGGCATATTACTACAAAGGTTTGGTTTGATTACTTGAAAATCAGATTTTAGTGGAGACCCTGTCTTTTAGCCTGTGACCCTATAGTCACGGTGGTCTGGTTTGTAAATATAACTGTAAACACTTAGTGCGTGGGACTGAGCCTCCACATACACTCCTGACCACAGATCCAGAGGATTAGTAGGAGCAGGTCAAGGAAAGAGAAGAAAGAGCACGCCCTGCCCTTCCCGTGCCTTTACTTACCCTTACATTTATGTGCACAACCAGGGGGAAGACTGTCCTGAGAGACAAGAAAGCTGTCTGCCTGCTTCCACTGGAGGTGAGGGCAAGAGGTGGGCCAGAAGGGTACAAACCAGCTATCCCTCCCCCTCACCCTCCCTTCCTCCTTTCTTTTCGCTCTTCTCCATTACCGTGTGAGGAGGGGCCAGGGACACAGAGACTTTCACCCTAGGACTCACGCTTTCAGATTGCACTCAAGGCAGGACTTCCTCCTGTGTTCTCACTCATACTGGCGGGGGTTGGTGGGGGTGGGGGGTGGGGGGTGCTGGTGGGATACTTTTGGTTCCATGGAGGTGGACTTGGGGCAGCTTGAAGCCCTAGGACCATCATCTTTAACATTCCCCACCTTGACCTTTTAGGGCATCAGAAAGGACAAGCGTGGGTAGTGTGGGGGAGGGGGGTCACAAAGCAGGAGCAGGCCTCTCCATCTAACTGCTCCCAGGCCGTGCCCTGTCTACCGGAAGGGTAGCCACAGCTTACCAGAGCTTACAGAATCACCAACTCGCCCTCTTCATGAAGTGGGCGTCCTTTCTCCATCATTCTCTCCCTTTTTAAAACTCTAATTCCATTTTCTAATTCTACCATCTATCCTCCCTCCCTCCCTCCCTCCCTCCCTCCCTCTCTCCCTCCCTCCTTCTCTCCCTCCCTCCACACACCGCCCTTCCCCCCATCTTTCCATGGCTGGAGAAGGAGCCCAAAGGCAAGTGTCTTACCCTTGAGCAATGTCCCCAACCCTTACATTTCTCTTAGATTCCCTTCATTTCCATGGGGATGCCACCTCCAGACACAGAAGAAGGTTTTGAATGAAAGTGATTACTGGGATAAAATGTTTTGATAGAATACACTATTTTCCCCAAGACCTATGGCCATGGAGGTCAAAGTCATTTGGAGACCATGCATACATAGGCTGTTGGCAGTAACAGGGTAAACCTACCACATCTGGATGAGTCTTAAGAAAAATTAGTAAACTCATTTATTTGGAACCTTTTAAGATTTTTATTCTCAAAGTTAAACGACACAGTGTTTTTGTTGTTTTGTTTTGTTTTGTTTTGTTTTGTTTTGCTAGATTTCAATAGGAAAACAGATGAGGGAATGTGAGGACCTTCGTAGATTATTATTCAAAGGCCACAGCTGCAAACAGATGTTTGTTATCAAGTGCTAATAAAGGGTGGTTGGGACTGGTGCCCTTGATGGTCACTGAGTGAAACCCAAGCTGGGGATTCATCCGCCTTGAGGGTGGGGGAGGGTTAATTAGGATTACTAGAAAGTGAGTCTTCCTGCCTCTGGCAAACCTGTATAGGAATCAAACAGAACCACAGGTTGGGGCAAGAGGCTTACCTGTGTGGGAAGTTACTCACTGGCAAATGAATGCCTGTCATAATGGAAGAGGCCTTGGCTCCCATCACGATGAATGGAGCTACTGTGGGCCTCGGCAGCAGGTGCGGCGCTGCCTAGTCGGAAACATTGTATCTATTGGTAGTCAGCGCAAGGGATGGTAATAGGACCAAGTGTCTGGTGTCATTAATTTGTGCATATTTTCTGCTACATCAGTGGCTCATCGGTGGATTCTCAGGATACAGTTGACTGATTGCCAATCAGTCAGTCAGCTGACAGCCCCGATCCTCTGAAGTGCTCTTTGCACTTGCCTGGATAGTCTCATTTATTCCTACTACTTCAGTCGTTCACCACAGTTATTACCTCTATTATAAAATGTACTATTAGTTTAATAACACTTGGGTGCTGGGATGGGAGAAGCCCCCCCCCATCACGTTATGTGTACACTTATTGAAAGCCCCTCCATGTACCCCCCATGTATCCAACTTCTAGACACTGTACAGTTAAGCTTTGTGAAAACCTGTAAAACCATCTCCAGCACTGACCACTTCCTGGGTGGGTCACGACTGGACTTTGCACCCTGCCACACCCACTAAATCACCGTGTAGGCTATAAGCACTCCAGTGGCAGCAACTGACTCATGGCTGCAGTTCCAGGGTCTAGCTCAGAGTCTCTTCTCTGACTGACTGCCTGTGTGGAAGGCTTTCCGAGGTCCAGACTTTGTTTGTTAAACAAAGGGCACAGAACTCCTCTCCAGCCATGCGAGGTGGGGATGCAAGATGACAATGTGTCAGCCTCTTAGATCCTCTAGTTATTAGGCAGAGGTGGAGGCAGTACACATAGTGTGCTGTGCTGACTGTGATCAAGTGCCAAAATGTGCAGCCCAGACGTTAAGCATTCTGGGTGGTAAGACAGCAGAAAGATTGATGAGCTGAAATCTGAGCCTCTGGAAGAGCCGGGCCTTACGTTTTCTGTAGTTCCAGCATATTTCAAAACTTAGCATTAGGCTCGCATTCAGACTTGATAGAATGGAAAGAAACAAAAGAAAATTAAACTTCCTTCATAAATTCTGGGAAAGGGAACAACAGGGGCATGGGTGGGGGTCAGGGAAACTCTGGGAAAGGCTTGGTGGCAACAAGGAAATTAAAAGAAAAAAAAAGATTGAGGCAAAATGTACTCAACACCAAAGTTACCATTCCATTTTAACTGTTTAATTGTTGCCGCTCTGTGACAGTCAGTAAGTCTCCATTGTTGAACCACTAGGAATGTAGTCATTTTGGTCTTTTGAAACAGGGTCTCACGTAGCCCAAGCTGGCCTGGAGCCCTCTTTGCAGCCAGGAGTGGATGACCTTGAACCCATCCTGCCTCTAGGTACAGAGTGCAGTGGGGGCCACCCTGCCTTGCTGGGAATAAATTTTTAAGAGTCTCTTTCTTTCGGAAGGTTTCATACCTGGCCAGTCAGTCACACGTCAGTTAGCAGAAATGAGAAAGGTTTGTGGAAATCAGAACAAGTTTAATGTTCTGCACCAAAGAGGGCACTTACCCCAGGAACATCTGTGACTTGTTTCACATATATTAATGAAAGGCTGGGGCAATGGAGGGGGTAGGGGGTCACTGGATACCAGTGAGCCGTTTGAGTGTCTTTGTAAAGTTTTAAACAAGGAATACTGATTTCCCCCCAGAGCTGTGGAGTCTTTTGTATTCAAATCCAAAGCACAAAACTCTATTGTGGGAGGAAAAAAGAGTCTTTAATGGAAACCCAGTCGTGTCCACTTAAAGCAATGACTATAGTCTCAGGCGGCAGACATACCATTTCAAGCACTATGGCTAATAATAGATGGTGTGGGTTTTCTTTTCTTTTTTTATGGGTACCTTCGTTGGAAGTTGTTCTAATTAGTACCACAGGGACCCTGGAGAGGAGGGAGGTGGGCCAGGAGGGAGGCAGGCCCACCCAGCTACAGGGTGGTGGGTTAGAGCCTTGTTGGATCTGATGCTTGGCTCAGAGTCTCTGGCCAACTCTCCCAAGCACATCAGGCCTCTGGACCATGAGGGAGTGGGAATTCACTGCCTTTGAAGCGCTTTCAATCCTATCTGTGTAATTATTTTTAGCAAGGGCTAAGCAGGTGGCTGGTGGCATGCTTAGCTGGAGACCAGAGGGTGTACGTGTGGGTTGCTGGCTGCAAGACACTCGTGGGGATTCCACCGTGAAGGAATGCCGGCCGTCCCGGGATAGGGCCCAAAGATGAGGTTTCCAGACAAGTCTTCCAGGCCAACTTTTAAAGGTCGGAGGAAAGTTTCTCCAGAGGTGGGGGCCCGAGGGGAAGGCTGGGTGGGCTCGGGCGTCTCCTCCCCTTTAAGCGGGTGGCCCCCCGGCGCCTCCTCCGTTACCTGGAGCGGGGAGGGGCTTGGGAAAGTTTGTGTTTGTTGCTGGCAAAGCGCCGGGTGGGAGGCGCGGGCGGGCGGACGCCGCGGCTCTTCCCTTTTGCTTTCGGGAGGCGGTCCGGGCTGCTGCGCCCTGGGATCGGCGAGGCCGGCTCCGGGGCCCGGCGACTGGCGGAGGGCGGGAGAGGAGGAGGCGGAGGGCCGCGACGAGCCAGGTGCGCACGTCCGCGCCGGCGCTGGGCTCGCTCGGCCGGCGGGGAGAGCGGAGCAGGCGCGCGGCCCGGCGGAGCAGCCGGCTCTGGAGCAGCCGGAGCTGGAGGAGGAGGAGGAGGAGCGGCGGCGGGGAAGGAGGAGGAGGCGGAGAGTCGCTCCCGCCGGCAGAGCATGGGGCGCCCGGCGCCGAGGCCGCTGCTGCTGGTGCTCCTGTCGCTGGGTGAGTGCGCGTGGGGCGCGGCGGGGCGCGGCGGGGCGCTGGGTCCCGGGGGGGCGCGGCTGCCGCTCGGGGCCTGGGGCACCCGAGGTGCCCGGGGCGGCTCCCGGGAGATCAGGATCCCGAGCGCCGGGCCGCCGGCGGAGCGGGGAGCGTTGTGGGGCCGATCGGAGCCCGGTGCACATCTTCCTGGGCCCGCGCTCTGGGGATCCGGAGCCGCCCGGCCTGACCGAACCGGGTCCTCACGTGTGCCGGGGGAGTGGCTCGTGGCCGGTTCCCCAACAGCGCTCTCTACCTGTTGGCCACCGGTAGCCGGGCTCACCTTGAACTCCCGGCCCCGGAAGGTGCGGGCGGCCCCGGCCCGCGTGCCTGGCTGGGCGGAAATGTGAGCCTTTGCTGTGTCCCGCCATAGCGGAGGCCGGTCGGGATCGCTCTTCACTCGCTAGCCCATGCTGAGTTGCTTTTCCAGGGAAGCAAAAGAATCCAACTTCCTTCCACGAAGGTCACTGGGTAGCCCAGCGTTGCTGTGACAGTCTTGTACCATCCCTGCCATCTAGCCAAATATGCCTCGGTGTTGCCTTCCAGCGTTTCCTGAAGCTGGCTAGGTTCGGATTTATACACAAAGACCCGAGAGAGCCCAGCTTTTCCAACTTTTCTACCTGTTACTTCCCTCGTTACTGCCCCTTTCTCTTTTACCCTCTGGAAACCCTTGGTGCCTCTCCGTGGTTTGGCCCAGTATCCCCTCACCCACCCAAGGAATCTTAACTGGGCTTCCCCCCCCCTCCATTTTCCATTCACTCCTTACACAGACACCATCTTCACGTAGATACACAGGGTGATCTTAACCAGCCACTTGATGTATTTATTTAGTGCCTGCCGTGGTTCAGGAAGGCAGATCCCCAAGTGTGGTTATATGTGTGGATTTCTAACCCGTGTCATCTAGGACAAGCAGAATTCCAGACCCAGCCCTGGCTTCCCTTTCAAGCCCCTGCAGAAGATATATCTCGAGCTTTCTTAGAGCACGTGGTGTGTGTTGTCTATCCCAGGCAGGCCTCAGCTGCACAGAGGCTAAATTACTGCACTTCTGATGGTGTGAGGGTCCCAGTGGAGACCTCCCTCCGCCACTCCCCTTCTGCTGGCATTAGGACTTTCCTGTCCCAGCCCCCAGGAGTCCTAGCTGCCTGCAAACCAGCCCCTCTGGCAGCTGCTGTGATACTTCGCCTCTGAGGGGGTTTTCTGGAAGTGACCCCCTCCAGGAACTCACCTAGACACAATTCTCCAGTCACAGCCCACACGCAGAAAGCATCCTGTGGCCCTCTGTGGTTTCTGACCTTCGCCCCGCTAAGCGTCCCCCGCCCAGCACCTGTCCTTGTAAGCTGTGCATTCATTGCACATTGCTGGGGATAGTGCCCACCGAGGAATTGGCTTATCTTCTGGGTCAAGCAGGGGCGTGGCCTTTGGTTGCACAGACTGCCCCAGGCACCACTCCCATCTGCTACTCACTCTGTGGTTTATGTGACTGACTCTCCCTAGAGTGGTCAGTGTGCAGTCTTTGTATGAGCCAGTTAAGAGGGTAGCGTGAGGTAGAAATTTAAAAAGAATGCCCTCGAGGGGCTGGGGTTGTAGCTCTGCTTGTGTAGCTCTGCCAGGCTCTGGATTCCATCCCTCATATCAAACAAACAAACAAACAAACCACAAGCAACAGCCCAGGGTCAGGGGAAAGCACAGCTTGGAGAAATCATGGTGGTATACCCATGCATCCAACCTTGAGGGGACTTAAAGAATTTTGGGTGTGACTGCCCAGTGCAAAGTCGCCTATGAGTTCTCTGAACCACTGAGGTGCGCTCCTGCCCGTGTCCTCCCTCTGTAAGTCCCTTTGCCCCTCAAGCTCACTTCCCATTGAAGCTTTCTCACAAACTCCGCCCCTTGGTACCCCGCTAGGTGCAGCTTCAGCCTGACCTCCGATCATTCAACACACACACACACACACACACACACACACACACACACACTGAGTCTGGAAATACAGTGTGTTGATAAGCAAGATGGTCTTCTCTCAGGTCTTGCTGCCGGAATGGAATCGCGATGACGCCACTTCTGTGGGCTCCGCCTGAACCCCAGCCCTTTGTGTCTCCTAGTTTTCCCCAAGCACAAGTTCAAGCTGTGCCCATCCTTCTGAGTGAGCCCCACGCCCCACGCCCTACACCCCACACCCCACACTGTGTTTTCCCTGTCCTAGCCAAGGCCTTGGAGGCTCCCCAGAGAGACAACTTTGGACCCCCCACTTGACAGGTTTCCTCCAAAACTTCTTCTAAGGTCGCCACTTTTCCAGAGGAGGATTTCGGGGCTCCCACCTGTGTGCACTGAGCTCCTGTGATTTTTTTCTCTCAGGAGATGCCTCTTGTGTATGCTTTCTCCTCTTTCTGCTTTGGAGATTTCATTCCCAGCAAAGTTGCTGCTCTGCGTGGGATCTGTGGAGCACTCTAGCCCTCCTGCCCCCTCTCTTCCCTGGTTAAGTCCCTTTGCCCCTGAAGCCCCCTTCCCATTGAAGCTTTCTCACTAAGGCCACTAACCAGTGGGCCAGTCCCACCCAGCAAATGACCAAGGTATAGCACCGCACTGAGACCTTGCCTGGGCTGTGTAGACAGTGGTAGAAACAGTGCAAGCCCTGAGCCGGGCTCTGCACTGGGGGGAAGTAGGAGGGACGGGGTTCATTTTGATTTGGAGGTTGGAGTTGCTTTTGGCAAAGAGGGCAAAGAGGCAAGAGCTTAGCCTTGAGAATAATTAGAATTTTGGAAGAAAGGATAGAAGAGCGTCCTGGGGGCTCTGGGGAAAAGCATAACGTGTGGGTGAGTGAAGTGCATCGCTCCTTCCGAAATGGCACCCGAGTTCTTCCATGAGATGGGGGGGGGGGAGAGGAGGACGGAAAGATGACTGTGGAGGTAGGGGGTGTTGGGGGGTTTCGGAGCAGTCTGAGTTGTGAATTGTTGGTTCCTTGTGGGTTGCCAGGCAGTCTTTGTTTTATGTCATGGCTCCTGTTCATGACACCGAATGTCACTGTCTATTTCCAAATCTTAATCCCCGCCTGATTATCCTCCAGAGGCAGGACCCCACTGGTCTTGCTCTCTCTCTCTCTCTCTCTCTCTCTCTCTCTCTCTCTCTCTATTCTCTTAATATTAGGCTGTACATCTTACAGGATGTGTTTGACTAACTGAGCACATGTAGGTGGGTGTGTCCTTTTATTTTATTTTATTATTTGTGGGAAGTAAGTAGCCATGAGAGTCATTAATAGATTCTCTACATCTTTTTTAAAAATGCAAATCTGCTAAGATAGCTTTTAAATGACAAAGGCATCGCACCTATATTTTCAAATTCAATTGCTGTAAAAGGGTATTATGCTAATTGGGTAGGCTCTACTGCCTTAATTGCACACTCCTGGTGCAGTGGTTCAAACAGTAGGATCACTTCCTCTCCCCTCCCCACCCCCAACAGTGGAGTGCTTCTGAGGGAGAGTCTGGGTAGGCCCTTGTCTCACACAGCCCGCTGGTCCCCAGGTTGGTGACCCCTCCCCCTTGGTTTTCAGGATCACTTTATCTGTCATCCTTACTTTTCCAGCTCCACAAAGGAGGGAGACAGCTTGGATGTTCTAATGGATACTTCACGGGCAAGGCTTGGCAGTGACATCATTTCTGTGTGTATTCCGTTGGAGATAATTTAGTTGCATGTCACCCTAGCTGCAAGGGAAGCTAGAACACAGCAGCGGAGCCTGGCAGCCACCTGCCAGCTACCGTGGGAAACAGAAGGATGGATTTGGGCTTTGGAGGCGTCAAGCAGTCTCATGGAGGGTGCACGACACAAGATAAACTTTGTCCTTTTTTTGGGGGGGGGGAGTGGTGGTACTAAGGAATGAGCCTGAAGCTTGTATACTCTCCTACTGAGCCTCCCCCTCCTCAGCCCTGTTCTTCTCTGGTGGCTTCTGTAAGGCCTCTCTGCACCTGGCAGGCACAGAGCACCAGTAGCTGTCACCTGAGAGTCAGGATCTGTCAATCATTCCCGTCTTGGGAAAGGACCCATTATTTTCTCCTTACAGAGGAGGAACTAGGTGCCCAGAATAGTGAAACGACTTCTTCAGTCATAGCAGGACTCCGTCCTGTTGGCGCTGAGGAGCAGCTGACCATTGTTCCCTGTGCCTGCGTGCTGCCCATTGTCTGAGATTTAGATGGAGAAAAGATGATCGTGGTTAGAATACAGAGCTGTAATTAAAAATAGGATCTGGGGTGTGTGGGGCCCAGGTGCAATGCAGAAGGGAGAAATGGTGTCAGCATGCACCTCTCAGATGTGACAACCTGCAACCTTGCAGGTCCCCATTGCCCGCTCGGAGGACTGGGGCTCAGATGAAGCTTGCCTGCTCCACAGGGCACCGCAGAAGGAGGAAAGGCTTGCAGGAGAGACACGCGTGAATCCCTCTAGCTTAAACAGCCTTTGAAGTGCTGTGGTCTTGAGAGATTTCTTGGCACTTATTTCAGTCTTGTTAACAGAATTCCTGTATCTGCCAAGCTGATTAATGCCTGCCCTGGCTATAATTATTCTTATTAGCCTGCTGGATAGGAGCGGTAGTTGTCAGTGATATTCCTTACAAGGCAGTCGGGCTAGGCGGCTTTTATATGGCTATTTGGTTTTAGTGCTGAGCTGCTGAGCTGATTTTTCTCCCTATAGATGAATCTATATGTATGGATTGGCGCTGCGTCTAGCAGTGAATAAAGTGTGGGCCTGTCTGTCGGAGTGCGTCTGTGTCTCACTTTATCAAATGAAGTTGGTGGAAGCTGTCAGGACCAGTTCATAGCTATTTGGTTTAATTGCATTGGTTTCTTTAAGGCAGGGCTGCTGGAGCATTTGACTCTGCTTTGGGAAAATAACTCGAACTGGCAAAAAATATCTAAATAATTTATCTTCTGGAAAAGGCAAAATGCTGGAGTTGGCAGAGTTGTTTTTTTTTTGACTTTGGGCTACCACCTCTGCCCTCCAAAACACACACACACACACACACACACACACACACACACACACCAACCGTAGTCTTTGGGAAGGTGCAGACTCAGACCCAGTGACAAATGTGTCACACACCGGCCCCGTGATTTCCAGGAGACAATGGAAGCGTGTGTTTGTTATGTTCTTTGAATGTTTATTTCACTCAGTGTTCCCCGAGTGTTTGTGCTGGAGGATGGGGGTCTACGTGGCATGATTCAAGTTTTAAGTATTCCGAGGCCCTACCTGCAGCTTGTCTCACACCTTCGTGAGCAGCTGGGCCGTGGAAGCGTCGTCATCACGTGGAATGTGTCAGGGGGACCGAGGGACCGTGCATGGCGTGCTGCTCTGTCGTGGGTGAATCAGGCTGAGAACATTAAAGAGCAGAGTTGTGCTCACAGGTTCAAGGTTCATTGCAGAAGGCGTGCTGCCATGGAATCCAAATGACATAGAGGCACTTTGCAGCTGGAGAGGTTATTGCTCAGACCTTAAAAGCACCTACGAGCCAAGAATATGTTGGAAACGGCTCTTCCTTGTTCTTGTATAAAGCTGGAGTAGACCAACACTTTGCAGCCTGTGGGCCAGGGAAAGGAAGCCCTGTCGGTTTCATGAGGGTTGCACATGTATCAAGATTCTTCTGTGTGGGCCCTGGGAGCCCACAATCAGAGGCCACCCCTAGGCTCTTGAGCCTGAGTGTGCAGTGATAAGGGTTAGCAGATACCACTTTCACTTAGGGAACCTCGACACTCCTGCCCCTGCCTCACGATGAGCAGTTTGAAGATGGAAATGAAGTCAGTTGCTAGTGTCTTCCGGTAATCTCAGCTTTAGAGAGGAAGAAGCAGGGAGATTGAGAGTTCAAGGCTACCTTCGGCTGTCTAGCCAGACTTTAGGGGAAAAAAGGAAAGAAAACAGACAAACAAACAAAGGGGGAAGGGAAGGAAGAAGCCAAGCAGCTCGTCACACGCACGGGCGCAGCTCACACGCACGGGCGCAGCTCGGTTGTCCGCTCAGCAGACCCTGAGCCAGTGTCATTTCCACAGACCAGGCGTCTTGAGTGCCGGGGACTCTGAGGTGAGTGGAGCAGACAGATCCAGCGCTACCCTACACGGTGCCACAGGGTGGATTAGATGGAGGATTAGGACCTTCACAGAAAGTGGGTGAAGGGGTGGGGCTGGCAGCAGGTCAGAAGGGAAAGTTCTAGAAGTAGCCATCAGAGGGTTGGGAGAAGAGCCAGCAGAGCATCCTATTGGAAATGAAGCGGAACCGGGTGGCCTGGTAAACAGGGGGCAGGAGTGCCGCTGCAGACCAGGGGAGAGAGAGAGAGAGGAGTGTGGGCCTGGTGTGGAGGCTCGCGGTGAGCACTGCTCTCACAAGGCTGCCCTCGGGCTCAGGACGCCGATGTTTGCCTGTGTAGTAAAGGTGGGTCTGAAGATGAGCTGAGGGGTGATCAGGTAAGGAGGACATTCTTGCCTCAGAGGCTGTGGCCGGCCTCCCCAAGGATTGCCAAGTGGAGGAGCGCTGTGAGGGTGGTCCCTGTTCAGTAGGATCCAGGAGACACCAGCATGTGGAAGAGCGGGCTGGGGGGGGGCGGGCTGGGGAGGGACTGAGCATGACTGGGCCCTAGGTGACTGCCCAGCACAGGAACAGTGCAACTGGAGCTCAGGGAGAGCCCCTGGCTTTGCATGCTCCAAAAAGGGATGAGGTACAGGCCGAGCTTGGGACGCGGCGTGGCGGGGCGTGGAACACGGTCCCTGGGTGTTATCTGATGTCTGGATCAGTAGAGCTAACTTACTCCCAGATGGCTATTTTTATGTATTCTGAGTGAGTGCGTGCGTACGTGTGTGTGTGTGTGTGTGTGTGTGTGTGTGTGTGTGTGTGTGTGTGTGTCTTGCTGGCCCACAAGCCCCAGGGATCCGTCTTTACCACTCTGGTGCTGGGGTCACAAATGTGCATCACACCCGGCTTTTTGCATAAGCACTAGGAGTCAAACTTGGGTCTTTTCGGTTGCATAGCAAGAACTTAGCTTACTGAGCCGTCTCATTAGCTCCCTTGGGTGACTTTTTGAAAAATTACACACACACACACACACACACAAAAAAAAAAAAAAAAGGAAAGGAAGAGTGTGTGTGGTGGTGGCCATCCCCCAAGGCTTTGTGCATGGCAGGCGGGCGGTCCACCACCGAGCAGCAGGCCCGCCTGGCTCTTGTCTGTTTATAGTACCTAAGAAGGCTTCAGTAATTGGTACAGACACCCATTCCACGGATGTTTTGAAAACTGTTTCTATACCTGGTACCCATCCCATCCCACCCCAACTCCGGGTCGAAAATAACCTCCATGTAGAACAAATACAGGGTTTAGGCTCCGGGACCCACCCACCCCCTTTGACCTCTGCCCCCTGTGCTGCGGACTTAGACGAGTTCTTTGCTACTTTGAGCCTCACTTCCCATCTCTGGGAAATGGGCAGAGTTCCTCTCCTGGAGGGTCGTCATCAGTGTAAGGATTATCTTTAGAACGCAGACACTCCAGTCCGTGCATACACACTTCTAGTGTGGCCTGGACCCCAGCAGCGCCTGGACTCTCCCGACCAGTCTAGGGTGCGGGATCTGAGTCTGTCTGCGCTTGAGCAGGATTCCCAGGAAGCTCGGGTGTGCGCTAACGAGCAGGTCATTCCAGTCTGCAAGGAGGCTTTGCACACAGAATGCACGGCAGCACGGCTCTCCCAGTGAGTGCCGAGGCAGTGAGTACAGTGGGTTAGTGCTGGGCTAGCGGGATGTAGGAGGCGTGAGTTAGCACTGAAGGGCGGAGTAGCGTGGGCAGCCGGTGGAAGCTGACAGCCTGGTTTTGTGTTTAATCCACCAAATTTGGCACGTAGGAGGAATGACATCATGCCTTTCCATGGAATGAGGTTAGAAGGATGGGGGGGACCAAGGACTCGGAGCCTCGGAGAGCATCACAGGGAAGGGTGGCCGAGGAGGTCAAGTCCGACAGACAGGTGAAGGAGACTTCAAGGCCTGATGACTGCAGAGGGTCAACAGTCTAGAATCTCTAACAGAGCATCTGTGGGGTGAGAGATGGGGCAGCCAGTCATCAAATAAGCATCTAACCAGAGCCTTTCTGTTGTTTTGGTCCGTTTGACACTAATACCAGACTAGGGTTGCCCTCAGGTGCTTAGGCCAGAGCCACGTGACTTCCTAGAAGCCTCAGTCCCTGGTGTAGAAGGGAAATGGTGAAACTGCTGACCGTGGTGCACTGCGGGCCAGGAAGCAGCGGTGTCAGAGTTCTCGAGGAAACCCCTTCCCACCTTCTCCGTGGTGTTTAGCTCGTACCCGGATTCCGCTGTCTCTGTATTGGCTTGTTGAATAGGCTTTGTAACCACACCAGATTGGTCGTGTTCCTATCCCCACTTGTTAGAAGAAGGAACTGAGGCACCATGAGATAAATTGCTCATGTCATACTAGGTGACAGAGCTGCAGAAATTGAAACCATATCATTCGGATGACTCTCTGCACTTGGGAAGGCGTTGACACAAGCAGCCAGCTCGCCCTGACAATCCTCTCACTGGCTCCTAAGACCAGAGGCTCGGAGCCTGGCCGTATTCTGTCTCCTTACTTGTTTCTTGACCTTGAACAAGTTGCTGAGGAGCCCTTCACCCGCGTAGCAAGGATTAGTTTAGCTGGTTCCGAAAGACTCCCTCCCCTTCCATCTCCAGACTTCTTTGAGCGTGCTGACTCCTGCTGTGGACCATATGGGCCTCTTGGTTGGCCCTGGCTTTGCTGGCCCACTGCCATCTTCCCCAGCACTGTTGGGGCTGCAGCCCATGCCTTGGTGGGGTTTCTCCCTGGCCTGGGGCTGGTCAATGGTTGGTGCCCCCAAGACTAGAGATTGACTGCCCTTCTGTCCATGTACCAGCGACTGCTCCTCGTCCCGGTGCATTCCCTGTGCTGTGAAGTGGGATCTCTTTCTAGGTTCTTTAGAGTTCTGGTGTGGTCATCACCAGGCCAACTGGACTTCCAAACTGATCTAGGTTAAAAAACAAAAAAAACAAAAACAAAAAACCAAAGGATAAAATCCATATAGCATTTCAAAGCGGTTGACGCATAACTATGTTACTGCCTTCTAGTTGTTGCTGGTGGAAGTTTTGATGGAGGATATATGATGTTAGCAGGTTGTAACTGTGTGATTAAGTCGCAACCTTCAGAAATGTAACTTGTATTGTTTTCTACATTTATCCTTCGGGTCTCCCACGGAGCCTGATTGATGGCTCTGCCCTACAGGAGTGTGTTTGCACTTGTATGTGGTCCCAGCTGGTGCCTTCTCTTCATGTATCTCCCTTCGCCTCTCTCCTTTACTGCTCTCTCTGCTTCCCTCCTCCCTCCCACCCATGCTGGCTTCAAATACATGGTCTTCCTGCTTCAGCCTCCCAAGTTCTATGATTGCAAGCCTGTGTCCCCATGTCCAGTACCGCAAGAAGGGATACCGATATTTAGATGTGTCTAAACATTGACCCAAGATGTTCTGGATTTGACATCCTTCCTAAAGAGTTCAAATTCTGACACACCTTCCTCCCACATGACCTAGTAAGCTAAGTGTGCCCTGTTGTTTCCAGGGGATTTTCTTCCCCCTTGGTCTGAGAGGGGAAATTCAGGCTGTTGCTGGGTACCATCCCACTGAGGGATGTGACCTAGAAAGCTTGGAGATACTGGTAGGAACCCGAGCTTCTGGACCATGGCTTGAAGGCCATGGCTGTTGCCCAGTCCTCCCTGGATGCTTTGATGCCGCTAAGTTCAGCAGTGTTCTCCCACTTGTCTTGAATGCTGGTTTTGACTACGAGAGACCCCCCCCCCCTTTAGGGGTAAATTCTGTGTGCTAAGTAGCTTGCTACTTTGCACTATTCTAGAGCTGATGGGGTGGGCCCTGCTTTCTAAATACATCGTTTCCCTGGATGACCAGGAGCAACATCCGACTTGGTGTCGATCCAGGGTGTTGCCTCTTAGCTTATATTGCAATGAAGAGTTTCTTTTTCTTTTCTTTTCTTTTTTTTTTTTTTTTTTTTCAAAGCACTTGGCACAGCTATTCGTTTTTCCATTTTCTGAAAGCTGGAACATCCAAATGTTTTTTTATTTATTAGAAGACATTACAGTCTGTCATCCTTGATTGAGAAATCCATACAGTAAATCCAAGTTGAGACGATGATGCCTGACCCGGGGCCGGGTCCGTGGCGGGTACTTTGTCATATTAGTCAGTGGGCACGGCCGTGACTCTGGAAGGACAGATGATTTGTGCTAGTCTCCTTTGCAATCCAGGCATTCCGACGCTGCCTCAGCAGCACGGGGAATAGTCACCACGTTCCCAACACCGTGAGGCATAACAAAGGAATTAAGAAAGGCAGTCCCAAGACAACGTGGAGCCGTGGAGCCGGCTGTAACCAACAGAGGGGTGGGTCCTTCATGCTTTTAAGGATCTGAGTGAATTAGATGGCTGTGCATATGGGGCGGTCAGAGTTAAAGGGGTCTGTCTGGGACCGGGAGCTGTCACCATGGGAAACGTTCACAGAGCAGGTGGGCGGGCCAGTGAGTGCCAAGGTGTTCAGGTCGGAAAATGACCGTGGGAGGAGACGGACACGTCCAGCCTGGCATCTCATTTAGGGATTAGCCGGCTTAAGCTGGGAAAGTAAGAGTCCGAAGAGGCTGTGGGCATTAAATTCGGGGAAGGGGAGTGGGTGGAGAGGAAGACTGTGTGCACAGTCACCCTGAAAGGTGTTGGCAGCAGCGTCAGCGCCCACAGAGCAGCCCCGGCCACATGCACACGGCATATGACGCCTTCTGGGACTTCCAGGAAGCAAGACTGTTAGATGAAGGTGATAAGTCAGGCCAAACGCCTATTTTTGGTTGTTTCTTACAAGGAAAACAGCTCACCAAACAATTACTGATGTTCCCCTTAGGTCGTTTAACACAGTGTTTCTTCAAAGGACTATCACCGGGAGAAGCGACACAGCTAAGTTTTAGAGGAAGGATGGGATGTTTGTGGGTTTCTGCGGAAACAAGGTTTATATAGTCGTGTAGCTTATTCATTGGAGTCCCACCTTAATAACCATTCTTTTTCCCCACAAACAGGTTTATCTGAAATAGCAGTATGAGTCCCAGAAAGTGCTTGGTACATCAGTAATGGGGAAGTTCTCTTCCGGCATCCCTGGAGGGTCACAGAGGCAGGGAGGGTTTTTGTTCGTCTTGGTGTGTAGCAGCATGAGTCTTTGTATGGTTGGATTTACTTATATGCTTAGAAAGCAGCTGTGGGATATGTGTATATTATATAGTATTCATATGGTATACATACACACATAGACACATGCACATACACCACACACATGTACACACACCACACACACCACACACATGCACACAGATCACACATACACACACCGTACAATGCACACACACATGCACACACCACACAGTGTACACACATACCACAGACATGCACACACACACACCACACACGTATACATACACCACACATGTACCACACAATGCACATACAACACACATGCACATACAACATACATCCATATACATGCGCACACCAAACACACGCACACATACCACACACATACACACACACATGCATACACACACAGTGAGAAAGTCTCCATCCTCCCTGTGGAATGCCTCTGTTCTTCTCCTGGCAGCTTGTGTGTAAGACACTCCACTCATAGATTCTCAGTATTGTCCCTTTACGGTCCCCACCCTTCCTCCCTTTGTGGGGTTGGTATAGCCTCTCTCATCTTACAACAGAATCTGTTCCTCCTCCCCCAGACTCCTCCTGGTGTTCACAGTGAAGAGAATAGACTCTCTTCACCCCAGCGATTGTTCCTAGTACCTCGTGGCTGGGCTGGTCCCAACCACAGACTGTCTGCTTGTCATCACTGTTGTAGCAGGCAGCCAACTCTGAGCCACGTCCCAGGGTAGGGCAGTGGAGCTGCTGCCTCGAGCCTGTGCCACATCTCACTGTCTGCCCTCGCTCAAGCCATTATTTATTATCTACCCTGTGCCGGTCATTATTCTAGAACCTGGGGCACATAAGGACATAGACACAGTCCCTTGATTCCATAGCTGACGGGTTTGACATCAATGGGAAGAGAGTTGGCATCAGAGAAATGTCCAGGGATTGTTAAAGACTGAAAGTTTAGAAGAGTTTCAGGAAGTTGGAGAGCATTCTGCCACTCCAGGTAGAGGAGCTTTGGCAGAAAGGCTAAGAGGGCAGGTGTGCTTCTTTGCCCATTGTTGTCATTGCCAGGGTCACCCTTGCCTCTGTGTGTGTCTTTCTAGAGGCTTTAGTGTCATGTCTAAGAGAGAGCCTTTTATTTAGGCTCTGAATTCAGCACCTGGGTACCTGGCTGTTACTACCCCGAAGAGGAGTGCTGTGACATCTCAGGAGCTGGGGCTGAGACTGTGGAGCCTGGCGGGGTGCCACGTGCTGTGCTGCTTGCAGCTCATCTCGTTGACTTAGCCAGGTGCCACACGTGCTGCAGACAGGTGCCCTTCACTGTCTGTGAGGAGCTCGGCCAAGAGCTTGCTTGAAAATGTCTCAGTGAGGGGCGTTTCTAAAATTAGTGAGATTAAGTACCCCTGTTAACCCCCCGGGACGAGGAGCCAAAGGTTTATGATGCCTTTGAGATTCCAGGACCTCGTGGCCACAGATACGACATCATCAAGCCGGGCTGGGGATTTGGTGTGCAGGAAGTCATCTGTCCCCCTGGCCTCACGGCCGGGGAGGAGCCTGACTGCCTGGAGTGCTCATGGGTGGGCTAGCGCCCTGCACTGTGGGACCACTGCCTGGGTGGGCACTGAGAGCTCCTTAGGCCCTGGAATTCAGTAGGTTTTGTCTGGCTGGGGGGGGGGGGTGGTTTCCAAGCAGATGCAAAGAAGCACACTGCTTTATAAGAGCTTGTTGGCTGCTTGTTTATTTTCTGTTTGTTTTATTCTTGAGACAAGGTCTCCCTACGGAGACCAGGCTGGTCTTGAAAGCACGTGGTAAGTCTTAGTCTGACCTCAAATTTAGGAACCTTTCTTTTATCAACCTCCCAAATACTGGGATTACAGTGTGTGTCACCCCACCCTCTCCTGAAAGGTGGCTTTGAGTGAGTAAAGAAAGCTCGCAGCTGGAGTAAAGGATGACTTGTAAGGGAGGGCGTGTGTTGCAAGCAGAAGAGCCATACACGTTGCCTAACACAAAGTCATCAACTTAGTTAAAGCATAATGTTTGTTTGTTTAAGTAACTTGTTGACACGGTTCCCACCATCGGACTTAGAGAGGTCATTCTATATCAAAAGGTTGGGCATGCCTATAGAGAGAGTCTTTACATGGAAGAGGCTGTCTTGGGAAAATGTCATCAGATTAAGAGTCTCTTATGTCACCATAGAGTTGAGCATAATTATTTTTGTTTGTTTTTTAGGCTGTGACTTCCCTGAAATGCTTTAGGTCCCTCTGTTCCTTTAATTACTTGGATACTTTTTCTGTTCATTGGCCAATAGGGGACCTACCAATTCCTGCAGCTCTACACACAATGGGTGTATGGTAAAGAGTTTGTGAATACAAGGCAGTTTCATTCCTGTCCTATTAGTGGCCATCTTTTCTTTAAAAGCCATACTAGTAAACCCAGAATCTTCGTCTACAGGCTCCCAAGCAGGTCTTACTGAGCCTTACCAGGGAAGCTGGCATTGACCCCACTCCACCCCCAGTACCTCTGAACCTCAAGAACAGCTTTTGGGTCTTGCTGGAGGAGGGATGCACAGGTCAGAGGAAGAGGAGAGACTGGTTTAAGAAACAGTAATAGAGCCAGGCAGTGGTGGCGCACGCCTTTAATCCCAGCACTTGGGAGGCAGAGGCAGGTGGATTTCTGAGTTCAAGGCCAGCCTGGCTACACAGAGAGTGAGTTTGAGGACAGCCAGGGCTACATAGAGAAGCCCTGTCTTGAAAGAGAAAAAACAAAACAAAACAAAAACAAAAACAAAAAAAGAAAAAGAAGCAGTAATACAAAATCTAACCTAGAAGGGAGTGGGGGAGTGTTACCCCAGATTCAGCTCAGACATCTTTCATGCCCATTTGCGAGTTTAAGCCTGATGCTGTCCGCTGTTCTCTTTAAATATGCAGCTCAGAGAGGACCAGGTGTTCACACAGAGCTTGGCAGGCAGTGCTGGCCAGTTTGTAGGTGGAGAGGATTGAGGGTGGCTGAGTAGCCAGGGATGCTGGCAGTGCCTGGACCGCCGGCAGCTGCTAATTTTATAGAATGTGCTGAAGTAATCCTTGTGGATAGCTGGTGCCTTGTCTGTGGTCCATGGTCAGAGAGTCATTTTAAATCATCTTGTGTTATTCTGTCTAGTCATCGGTACAGATTGCCTCAAGGCGGTTTTTGCTTTTTTGTTTTTTGGTTTTTGCATCTCCTTTAAAAAATTATCATTTGGTCATATGATTTTCTTTCGAACCTCAGTTTCCTTATCTAACCCTCTCCTGGGTGAGTACTGAATCATGTGAGCAGAGTTCACAGACTGGAGAGAGCAGGGCTGGAGCTGTCCCGAGGTGCTGGTTGGTACTGAGTCAGTCCTTAAGGGCGTAGAGTCAACACTTGGTTTGCTCTATTAGGTTAAGTTCCAGCAGGGAGGGAGGTGGAGCTACTGTGAATATTATGGGATTGGAGTGAGGTTCCCCACAACTACCAGGAGAGCTGAAGAAGGCAAGTTGAAAGGGGAGTCAGTCAGATGGGAGTCAGTCAGACGGGAGTCAGTCCTGGGTCGGCCCACCTGTGTGTGTGTGGGCAGGCCAGGTGAAGACTGGAGGAACCAGGAATGAGCATTTGGGGTCTCCAGAGACTGTTTCGGGGATCTGAAGGATAGCGACCTCATTGTTTACTTCTGAGCTGGCATTCACGTACCCAGTGGTCTTGGGGAGGGGATCATGGAGTCCACAAGGGCAGCATCTGGCAGGAGACAGGAGACAGGAGACAGGCAAGGACAAGCTGGGCCAAGGGCACTTCTGCTCTGTCTCCCCGCCTTAAGCTTGGGGCCCACCAGAGCAGAAGACCCCCGGCTTCCCTCCTACCTCCCCAGTCTTAAGTGAAGTTCTGTCTTGTCCAACGCTAGCCCGGAGTTACAGGGAGAGGATGATTGTGGAGAATGTAGTTTGTGCTTAGCCAAGTTGACACACTCTAAGCCCCATAGTTTCATAATATAGCATTAAAGATTTATGGCTTCAGCCTGCCACAGTCGCTCAAAGGCCCCAGAACTGGAAGCACTGTCAGGTTGAGCTCAGTTAGCTAATGGTCCAGCCTGTGTGTTCGCTGTGACCGGAGAGTGTGTCCCTTGGTCGTGGAGGCTCTCCACCCCTGACAGCCTTCTGTACCATCATTGTCTGTGACACAGGGGGTAATGGTTCCTCAAGGCCGTGGAAGCACTGGCTGGAAAGAACCCATTAGTTCTCGGTCAGGTGGATACAAGCCTCCTTTCTCCCCTGTGACCTGGGGAACATCATCTGAAGGCTGAGGGATCTCTGGATATAAATGGCTACCGACGACTGCAGGCCTGGGAACTCTGAGGAAAACGTGGAGAGAATCAGGTGTCACTCTCTGGAGCTCCCTGCCTCACCCCGTGGCCTGCTAGTTACACCGTCCCTTCAGCTGCCGAGTGGACAGCTCAACCCGTCTGGTTCTCTCTAGCTGTTCTCAACCTGTGGGTCTTGGACCCTTTGGGAGTTTTGTATCATATTTACATTATCTACATCACTCTGCATATCAGATATTTACATTATGATTCAGGACAGTAGCAAAATTATGGTCATGAAACAACAACAAAATGATTTTCGGGTTGGGGGTCACCACAGCGTGAGGAACTGTACTAAAAAAGGGTCGTAGCATTAGGAAGGCTGAAGATCACTGCCCTACTGTTTCCTTTGGAAAATGGTTTTTACTGGCTGTTGGCTTCCCAAACGCTTCAGCGCAGCTGCTACCTCTGGCTGTTGACTCTCATCCCCCTCCCCTGTTAATCAGTAGAGGAGAGGACCCCGAGGACTCCACGGGCTGCCACCTCTGCTCCGGGTACCCACTCTGCGTGGTGATCTTTGTGGGTGGGGGCACTCACCGTCTGTGTCTCTGTTCAGGCTCCCCTCTCCCTCACTGTTTCTCAGAGATGCAGTTGGAATAATGATCCTGCATGAAGCCCAGCCACCCAGGCCCGTGGTGGTGGTGGGGAGTGGGTGTGGCCTCACAGCACTTGGTAGCGCTTCCTCATACTGTTACCCTCAAGATGCCTGGCATACCTCCTATGCCTGTGACCTAGCGTGGTGTTTCTTTTCTTTCTTTCTTTCTTTCTTTCTTTTTTTTTTTTTTTTTTTTTTTTTTTTTGGTTTTTGGTTTTTTTCGAGACAGCGTTTCTCTCTGTAGCCCTGGCTGTCCTGGAACTCACTCTGTAGACCAGGCTGGCCTCGAACTTAGAAATCCGCCTGCCTCTGCCTCCCAAGTGCTGGGATTATAGGCGTGCGCCACCAGGCCCAGCTAGCGTGGTGTTTCTTGTACTGCAGTCATTTATTGAATCAATAATTCATATTTGGCCAGTATATCGTAATAGAATGGTCAATTTCTTGTCATGAGCAGATGCCCAACAAGAAGCAAGTGAAAGAGAGGACGGGATTATTTGGGCTCCTGGGTTTGGTCTGCATGGTCCCTGACAGGGGTGACAGGCAGGCCGTGTTGGCAGTCATGCGTGCGTGCGTGTGTCTGGTGTTCTTCACCATCTCGCTTCTTGGTCGAATGGGAACTAGAGAGCAGACAGGATGTGGAGCCAGACTGTACCTTCAGCTCGGCTCCTCGTCTTAAAGATTCCACGACCATAGACTACCACCTGGAGACGTACATGTTCAGACGCATGGGCCTATTGGAGACATCGTGTATACAGACAT
Source organism: Apodemus agrarius (assembly GCA_964023405.1). Classification (NCBI taxonomy): domain Eukaryota; kingdom Metazoa; phylum Chordata; class Mammalia; order Rodentia; family Muridae; genus Apodemus; species Apodemus agrarius. Next base: position 61,481,740 of record OZ030007.1, read on the forward strand.
TATACGTTATAATCACAACAGTGAGCTCTTAACTGCTCTTTAGGGTTTTTTGAGATAGAATTCCCTCTGTGTAGCCCTGGCTATTCTGAAACTCCATCTCTAGACCGGGCTGGTCTCAAATTCAGAGATCTGCCTGCCTCTGCCCCTGAGTGCTGAGATCTAAGGCGTGCGTCGTAGCTGCCGCGGCCACCGCTCAGTGGCACTTAACTGGGCTTTGTTTTTTAAACAAGCCCATTCTAGTAGAACTGTATTTGCTCTGGGATGGCATTTTTGAAGTAGTGCCATGTGTGACTTTATTTCACGTTCTCTGTTGGCCGTGTACACACAGCATTCCCGTCACCGAGGGACCGTCTGGGTGACCGCTGGCATGCTCCCCTGAAGCCGGCTCTCTCAGAGGCCCGACTCAGGCAGACAAAGGCTCTTCATTTGCTGAGACAGGGACTCCGGGAGAGGCATTCACTCTACGGTTTGCAAGTTTGTTTCTGTGTGTGGTCGTCTCCAGCTCACATGAGGACAGGGAGGTCCTTCTAGGACTCCACGGGCATCTGGTCTCCTGAACTGGCTGGGCCATGTCAGTGTCTTTGATAACCGAAGCACCCAGAGCTCTTTATTTCAGGGCTCAGCTTTGCTGTGCCGCTGTCATCGGAGCAGCTGATACACATCTTACAAATGGCTCCAATCTGAGAGCCAGATGATAAAAATTTGAGCAATAATAGGACCAGATTGCAAGAATGCTTTGTAGCTAGGCCCCACTCTGCAGGTCTTGATTTAGAATAATGTTGATGATAACCTGAGAAATGAAATTATTTCCCGTGGCTATCAGGGGGAGGTGGAAAAGGATCAATAAATAAAGTTTGGTCTTTATTGTCTCATTTCTCTTAATGATTGCGACGGTTGCCTGTAGAACTTACTGCCGAGCACATTGCATGTGAGGTCGTTTACCGTGAAAGCCTCGCCTGCCGTTTCCTGCCTCTCTCCTGCCTCTGTATACTTGAGACACAGGGATCCTGAAGGCATCTCATAACTGTCTTGTGTATTCTAGAGGGAGGGAGATGGTAATCTGGAGTCAGCTCTCCATTGTTAACCATCTGCTGATCACATTACCTTTTGTGTGTGTGTGTGTGTGTGTGTGTGTGTGTGTTAGAGTTGCCATCACTTTCAGATTTTTCGTATTGATGTGTTATGTGTGTCCCCGTTTCCGTGGCTGCCCCTGGAGTCCAGAAGAGGGAGTCAGATGGCCTGGAGCCCGAGTTCCGGGTGCTTGTGAGCTCCCCACTAGAGTATTAGGAACCAAACTCCAGTCCTGAAAGACCAGGAGCTAACCAGTGAGCCGCGTCTCTGGCCCCGGAATCATTTTAATAAGCCTCTTTACCATCTCCCACCTGTCTACTTCTTAGAACTCTATTTCTTCATGACTCATTTTTCTATTACTTTCTTGACTACCTTCTTCATAATGCTATTTGGGGAATATGAAATATCTCAGAAGAAATTTTCCAGCTGTTTTTCTCCTCCTCTCAGAGCAGACAGAATCCACAGAGACAGAACCAACCTAGCTTGGGGGTTACATGATAGCTCAGTGCTGGGACTCAGTCTTTCACTTAAGCTGGCCCCACCCTCTTCAGGCCATCTATCGGGCTTCCTCTTAATTTGTGGTAGGCTAGGAACCCCTACCTGCTGGTGTGTTTGCTGGACCAGAAGTCCTCTGAAAAGTGCCCAGCTCAGAGCATGGCTGTCAGAGAAACACAGTATGCTCTTAATAAACCAGACAGGATATATTACAAACTAAACACCTGAGCAACGCTCTGGTGATTTTAGGTGGAAGATATTTTTTAGCTCTTCCCCAATTTGTTATCCTCTCCATCCCAAACTCCCATTTTTGTTATTGTTGTTGTTGTTTGAGATAGAATCTCATGCACACCAGGCTGACTTCTAATCTTCCTGCCTTTACCTCTCAAGTGCTGTGATTTCAGATGTGCACCCCCCCACCCCCAGGCTCAGCCTTTCATCTCTGTGGTTACCCTGGAGATTAAGACACATATTGTTACACATTTAACCAGTGACTGTTTCAGCCAAATTTGCTTTTAGCTGAATTAATGGAGAAAGGTTGAAATTTGTCTAAGTTTTTAATTTTGCTTGGATTTTTGTAAACTATTTAATTAAATGTACCCTTTATTTAATTATTTAAGTTTAATTAAAATTGCTAAAAGCAACAAGCCCTGTCCATTGTTGACTTCTCAGTGCCTGCTACTGAGTTTGAAAAAAGTATTGCATTTTCATTTATTTTGCACAGCATATGCATGTGAGCACAGAGTCGGAGGGTATCTTACAGGTGTCAGTTCCAGCTGACTCAGGCCAGTAGATCAGTGTCTCAGCCCACTGAGTCCACTCTTCCAACGACTCATGTTTCCTCTATGTAGATAGAAGGTATATATACATGTATGTATATAGGTGCATTGAACCCAAAAGATGCCACTGAAATTATTTGGCCAGTTTCTGTAGTGCCACCCACAGAGTCATCTCTGTCTATCTTTTTGCCTGCTTGTGTTTTCATGGTTTCAAGATGAACCAGCTCTCTCTGTCAGAAGAACTCCACTTAGTGTTTCTTTTTGATGCCAATTAATTATCTTTTCCTTGTGGTGAATTGGTTGAAAGCATATTTATTTTGCTTTCCACTTAAAAGTACCCCATCCCCCTTCCCTAGGCTGGCAGTTACTTTTTGAAAAATCACTTTAAGGCTGCCATTTCGTGGTTTTTACGAGGGCTGTTCCTGTTGAATGTCAGTTATCGGTTGTGCTATGGCGGTCTCTGCCTCTCAGCAATTTTACTGAGCTGCACTCCCGCATTTATCCTGGTTGTGATATATAATGTAGCTTGTTTTTGCAACATAGTATCATTCAGTTTAAGAAAAATCTCAGCCATTATCTCTTCAAGAATTTAGTTTCTCATACCTTCTGGGACACAATCACACACATTTGTAACCTTTTTATTGTGCCTGTCATATTTCTCCTCCTCCTTGGTATGTTTTTATCCACTTATACCTGGAGTCAGGTAGATTCCTTATGCTAAATGCTTTTATGTTACAGCTAACACAACCACTTGGTGAATCCTTAATATTAGTTATTGTATATTTTATTTCTAGATTTTAAATTTCCATTTTAATAGATTCCAGTTTAGAGGGTAAAAAATCCTGTTTGCTAGTTCTTTAATAGATCATGGTTGTTTTAATATCCATGTCAGGGAACATGAATATCTCCATCCCTTTGGCTCTCTCTAGTGTGTGTTTTCTCCCTTTTAATTTAGCGATTTGGTTCTGTCATCTCATTTTTTAACTTTTGTTTATTACTATCTTTATTCATGCATATGTGTGATTGTGTATGCACATGCATGTGCAAGTGCTCTCTGAGGCCAGAAGAAGGTGTAAGATCCCCCAGAGCTGGAGGCACAGGTGATTATGAGCTTCCCAAAGTGGATGCTGGGAACTGAATGCCTTCACAGCATCAGTCCACTCTCTTGACCACTGACTGAGCCGTCTTCCCAGCTCATTGTTTTAATTTAATCTTTGTGGTAGTAGGGATTGATCCCAGGGGCCTTGGACTTGCCAGGCAAGTGATCGTCCATGGAGCGGTCGGTCTCTCTGGTCCTGGCTCTAGTATTATGACTGTTCTGTAACTTGAACATGGAGAAGCTGTTCTTTCCCTGGATGACATCATCTTCTCACCAAGAAGATGCGCTTTTTTCCTGGTGCACCTGTAGATCAAGAAACTTGTCCCTCTCCATTGAGCACCTCGGATGTGCAGTCCTGCTGGCTCTGGCTCCATTTCCAGCTTTGCTTTTGATCCAAGAGCAAGGTCCTTCCAGGCTTACAGCTAAGGTCATTGCTGTGTGGATTCGGAATTCTAGTTTGGGTGTCCTCCTCCTGTGAGGATGTTTTACAAATGCTTATGTACTTGTCAAGCAATTTGTTGTTTGCAGCCGGGTCTTACTCTATTGCCCAAGCTGACCTGGAATTCACAATGCCAGCCTCAAACTCTCCAGGATCCTCCTACTTCAGCCTCCTTAGTGCTGGGATTACACGCGTGGTTTAACCCATTAGTTTTTCTTTTGTACTTAACATCCCAGCAATTTGTCCTGCCCTCAGATATGTGTCTTTGGGATATCCATTATGTGAAGAGAAGCCCAGTGTCCTGTCTGCCAGGGTCACTTCTCAGCCGGTCTCCCCACCCCCCAAGTTGATTTTCCGCTCTTCAGATTAGCCCTCATTGTGTCCCTGAACTTGAGAGTTATTTCTTGGCCTTGTGCGGTATTCAAAGCTCTTATGTTTGGGGTACATTTTGTGACCTAAACCACTTGAGAACTGGCAAATTTCTCAAGAGCAGAGACATGGGACATCATTGGGTTCATATGGCTGTGATTCATCCCTCATGGAGACATTGATCTAGGCTGTTTTAACCTGACCACTGTGCTGCTTCTCAAAGGTAGCTGTCTGATCCATACCAACTTATTATATGAGAAACAGTCCCCTATAAGGGGAAATCTGAGTTACCCACTTTTTAGACCTATGCCTAATTTACTCCTCCCCCAATATTCAAGAGAACTTAAAATGAAATATCTATACAAGTGCAAAGAGAACCTTAACATAAGATAAAAGGCTAAGCTCCCAAGGTAGCATGGAAAATAAAAAAGGAAGGAGATAATTATTTGCAATTTATGCAGTGTGATTTTCATGGTTGGATGCCATTATTTAACACTGATACTCCTTTAAGCCAGGGTACAAAAAGAAATATGAATTTTATATTTCGGGAGGGGGGAGGACTTACAGATGGAATAATGACAGATGGAATAATGACAGATGAAGTTAGCTGCAGTAAATATTTTTTCCCCTGTAGACTTAAGAAGAAAAATGAGCAACTGTTTACTGCTCTAACTGGGGACCTGGTAGAATGGATCACTCAAAAATGAGACGGACTAAAGTCTCATGCAATGGCTAACTTTATTTAGAGCATCGGACATTTTATACTCTGAGGATTAAGAAGAATCACATGAGTAAAATGTACAATTACCATACCAGTACAGGCTGCACGTGGCAAACGCATGTTTCCTGTGGAGGCGTATGATCAATAGCAGCAAGCAATAACAAGTAATCTGAAGTGAGCCCACTCCTTCGGGCACGCTGGGGGGAGCACAGAAATGCATTCCAAGAGCAGCTCCATGTTTTGAAGAAACTGAGGTCACAAGACCCTTGTTTTCTTGGAGTATTCTCACAAGCATTCCGATTCCCCTCAGGTGACTCTGTTCTTGGACTTTGTTCCACCAAGAATCCAAAGTCAGTGGGTGCAGAGGCTGGATGGTTTTGAGGTGTCTCTAAACTGGGGGACCCAAGCTGAGCAGGCTGTCACAGCAGGCGAAGGCCCTTAGCAATGGTGGCAGGCGCTAGCTCCTTTGATGTAGAAGCCCTCTTCATCTCCTCTTATGTGCCTCTTCTTATGCCTTGAAGATTTAAAGTGTTCTGAGGCCCAGAAGGTCAAAGATGCCCATGTAGGTTGCTTTCTGGAATAGGATAGTACAGTTGTTCCGTAGTGCTGGTCTTTTTTAATTGTGATTCTGTTTGTGTGCATGGTTGTTTTTAAACTAAACGTGTAGTGGCTTTTATCAGGTGGATTTTTGTAATGCAACATGATAATGTCTTCAATAATACTTTATTTTTTTGAGGCAGACTCGTCTGTAGTCTAGGTTAACTTGGCTGTGTAGCCGAGGAGGACCCGGCGCTTCTCACCCTCCGGCCTCCAGGCTCAGCTTGTGCAGTGCTAGGGGATGAGCCCAGTACTTCACGCATGTTAAAAAAGTGCTCTCCCAACTAACTCCCACTAGTACTTTAAAGTCAGTGGAGAAATGGTTTCCAACAGGCCCGGTAACACAAACACTTACTCCCAGCATTGAAGACATTGAGTTTGAGGTCAGCCTGGACTATAAAATAAAGGAAACAAAACTTTAAACTAAAGAGCTTTCATATAAAGGTTTCTTTTATTGACCCCTGGAAACAAATAAAACCTTCATTTTTTTTTAAAGTTGTTATTTTTTTAAACTCCATTTTATTTATTCCTCCAGTGTGTCCTCCCGCCTGTGTATGGGCATGTGTGCCTCAGCATGTGGGTGGAGGTCAGAGGGCGACTCAGAGAGTGGCTTTCCGCTTCCCACCTTTGCATGCCTGTGGAGATGGAGCGGGGTGGCCAGGGTGGCCAGGGTGACCGGGGTGGCCGGGCTGGCCCCTTACCCTGGGTCACCTCACTGGCCCTGAATTGTTCCTTATAAGAGACATTTTTATGTAGAGCTATGGTAACATTGTCTAGGTGCAGAAACAGTTAGGACTCTTAATTTGAAGCACTGGTAGCACTTGGAAACTCAGAGGGAATTTGTCTTCCCCTTTCCCTCAGTCATCAGCTGTTACCAAAGGTTGTGACAAAAATTGGCAAGTGTGGCTCTGCAGATACTCTTCTTGATTTGAGAAGAGCCATATGCTCTCCCTTTTATAAGTTATATTTATTTTTAAGTATCGTTTGCCGCTATTTAACAATATTAAGGGGAATCTGTACTAAATACCAGATTGCTGCTGGCAAGTTGAAATTCTGCTACCAAAATCTTAAATCTCCATTTGCTCGGATGAGAGGACACCCCGGGCTCTTGCGTGAGAGACCTTGCCCAGGCTCTTAGGTTTCCAGATTCGGATTTGCTCTTTCAAGCATCTGCTTCCACTGTCACGGTTCCCCAGCGACACTGTGACATAGCTTCCTTCCGGGTCCTTGTACAGGCTGCAGTGGAATGAGGAAGGAGCACCGGAGTGATCCTGGGGGAAAGAGATGCTCCACAGAGGGGAGATGGGCCTGGAGCCTCCTCTGAGCGAGAGGGTTGCTGGGAACGAATGCTGGCCAAAGGAGACAGTGGGGCGGAGTTTCTCGGCACCTCAGGGCAGGGTGGCATTTCCAGAAAGGAAGGTAGGGTTTTTGTTGTTGTTGTTGTTGAGTATTAGTGGGGGATGATGTTAGGGAATGAAGCCAGAGTGGTAGCCATGGGCCAGGTCCTGAAGAACCTTGTATAACTTCTGTTTGGCAGATCCTTATTAGATAGCTTGTGAATCAGGCCCTGCTGTAGACACATAATGGTTGGTCACTGCTCATAAAGGGAAAAGGTAGATGATTAATCATCATCATCTATGAGTGCATGTAAGATAACAGTATAATGACCACTGGTAAGAGGAAGTTTTGAGGATTACAATGGGAGATGCCATTCTAGGGGACCTGGAAAGGCTGGTTAAAGAACCAGTAGAGTGCATGACCTCCAGTGTTCAGGCCTGAAACGATATGCACGTGCTCTGAGGTCTGGGCTTGAGAGACAGCTCAGTGGCTAAGTGTCCGGCATGTGCTGTTCTGGCAAAGTATCTGACGGTGTTCAGGTCTCAGCAGCCATGTCAGGTCTCATCCAAGGGCATTTGATGTGCCTATCCTCCATGGGTCCCTGCATTCATGTGCACATGCACATACATGCACACACACATGTGTACTCACACAGACGCATGCATAATTTTCAAAAACTTGTTTTAAAAGCCCTAAGGTCAAGCTGGCTCTTGCCTGTTTAAGGAAATCTTCTTAAGAGTGAAGCGTGGCTGGGTATCACGGAGGGGGAAGATTAGAATATAGAGTCTAGAAAACTAAGTAAGGCTCTGGAGGTGGAGTGGGGAATGACTGGAGAGTTTGGGGCTGAGGGAAGTTTAATCTGCTGTTTGGTTTTGAAAGGTTGCATTGTAGCGGATAGAAAGCCAAGAGACCAGTGAGGGAGTTATCGCAGTAATGGTGGTGAGGAATGGAAGCGTGGACCAGGGTGGCCACAGTATGGGGGGCTTACTGAGAGAAGTGTTTGCCATATATGGTAAGCATCCATTGACGAATTCTGATGCACAGGACTGGCCAGATGGCTCAGTGGTTACAAGCGATGGCTGCTCTCCTGGAGGACCTGGGGTTGGTTCCTAGCAACTACATACATGCCATTTCACAACTGTATAACTCCAGTTCCAGGAACCCAACACTGACTTTTTGGCCTCTACAGGCACCAGGCATGCACATAGTGTATAGCTGTGCTTGTAGATATATACATACTGATACGTTAAAAAAAAAAAAATCTTTAAAAAATTCTGATCCGTGGGATGACAGAATCTGTGTGTTTAAAAAAAGAAAAGAAAGGATTCTGGAAGCCACGTGGGCAAAGGCTTAGAGAATTGAGGTGATGGGCCGGATTTATTTCCAAAACTCCAGCCACCAGGAATAAAGACAGAAACCTCAGAAGGAAAGTAGGCTCAGACCTGGAGGCCCTGGGAGACGTTTTGCCAAAGGATAGAATTATGAAATATTTACACATTTGGAAATTCTCTTGTGAGACTTGCAAGGTGAATGGTTATGGTCAGGTTTATTCTAGAGTACCCCACCTCAAAGATGGCCTGAGCTCCTCGCCACATGCCAGGCACTGTTGCAAGTACGCGCACTAGTTCATCTGAACCTTGGCCCAGCCCAGGGGTGAGGGGTGGAACGGAGTGTTGATCATAGTCATATTTTTCTTTCTTTTCTCTTTTCTCCATGTGTATGTGGTGTGTATATGTGTACATATTCATGTGTAGGAATTTGAATGTATTCAGGTGTGCCTGCATGTGTGTGCATCAAAGTGTGGAGGCTCTGGGTGTACATTGAGTGTCCTCCTCGATGGCTTTCCATCTTTGGGGAGTTAGGGTCTCTCCCCCGTTAGCTAGACTGAAACTGACCAGCAGACCTCTGGGATCCACCTGGATCTATCTGTCCCACCCCACCACACTAGATGACAGTTGTATAAAACCATTCAAAGCTTTTTCTGTGGGCACTGGGTATCTGAATTCAGATCCCCGTGCGTGAGTGACAAGAACTTTATTGACTGAGCCAATGAGGATCCCCAGATCCTCTGGTTCCCACTTTTCAGAGATTGAAACTTGGGCAGAGGGCTCAGTGGTTCTCTGAAGGTCACTGCTGTGATACCAACCGCATGGAAGTTTGCATCAGGAGATCCCAGATTGTCTGCTCATCTCTAAAATTAAGTAAAGAATTGATTGCTTGTTTCCTTTTTGAGCAGTGGTGATCATGGCTGTGGAGGGTTGGTCACGGTGGGTAGACAGATATTTTATTTCAAAACTCTTTTGAGTTACAAGAGATGGAAATTAGCTTGAAAAAAAAAAACATGCGGGCCAACTGCAAGGAACTGCCATGCCCAGCGGAAGAAGGACGTGTGTACACGGTGCACATGTTAAGTGTGTAGGAAGTGGTATAGAAGGCTTGGCTGCAGAGATTCACATGCTGTTCTCTGCCTCCGTGGTCTGAGCGTTCACCCAGACCTGCTGTTCTGTAAGTAGCTTCCTTATATGGTCAGGAGTGCTGTCCAGTGGCAACTGTACAGTGAATCCTCTATATAGGACCTGAGTCTACCAGAAGCAGAAGGATCTTTAGGAGAAGCTGAAAGTATCCAGAGGGAATTGTGATCTCCCTGACCATTACCCAGGTTCCCATTCCTAGGATGTGAGGTTCAAGATCAGCTGGAGTCTGCTCCAGGGAGTGACCGAGACACTGAGTGGCTGTGGGAAGAAGACAGCCTGTTTTATAGCACCGTCTGTAGCTGCCCCCTTCTTCTGACTTTACCAACTTTTACATTTTTCCTTCTGACTTTTAAACAGTTCTTCAGTGGGCCTGGAGAGATGGCTCAGGTTAAGAGCACTGACTGTTTGTTCTTCCAGAGGTCCTGAGTTCAATTCCCAGCAGCCACATGGTGGCTCACAACCATCTGTAAAGGGATCTGATGTTCTCTTCTGGCGTGTCTGAAGACAGCTACAGTGTACTCATGTATAATAAATAATTCTTAAGGAAAAGATTGTTCAGTAATTTCGTGTGTGTACAGAGCATGCTTGTGCCCCCATGCCCCACCTCGTGCTCCTCCGGGTTCTGTTTTTGACATAGGATGTTACTATGTGAAGGAGCTGCCAACTCTTAGACTCAAGTAGTCTGACTTCTTGAGTAGCTGGGGTTCTAAGCATATAATACTTCATTTAATTAATCAATGAGTCAGTCTATGTATGTATCTTCTAGCTATCATCTATCTATCTTTATTTATTTATTTATTTATTTATTTATTTAATTTTAAACTCCAGGCTTTATTCCCCTCCTGGTCCACCCTTTGACTGTTCCACATCCCATACCTCCTCCCCGCACCCCTGTCTCCACGTGGATGTCCCCACCCCGCACTCCACCTGACCTCTAAACTCCCTGGGGCCTCCAGTCTCTTGAGGGTTAGGTGCATCTTCTCTGACTGAACCCACCCCCGGCAGTCCTCTGCTGTGTCCGTGTTAGGGGCTATCTTTAATTTTCAGTGCTAGGGCTGGAGCCCTGAGCCTCACACATCCGAGGCAGGTACTCTGCGTGCCAACCCCAGCCCTACAGTGTTTGATTTTTAAGGACAGTGGCGTGATTTGGGGTTCAGCAGCCTTTCTTTGGACAGGAAGTTGTTTTGGGCCTGACCCCAGCTCAGCTAGGACAAGAAGACAGTTGGTCCCCTTCCTTGGACAGTGTCTCACACTGTCTCTGTCAGTATTTCTCTGGAGTGATTGCTTCCTTTCCCAAAGGAAATGATAATTGATAATGCATTTGAGGTCAGAGGAAACAAGATTTAGTTTTCTTAAAAACCGGCCCTCAACTTTTTTTCAACCCTGACCCAAATTTATGTTAGTCTTATATCGTGATCTGATTCACACACACCTTTGTTTACCTGACAAAGTGCTGTATATGGCAATATTTATCCCTTACCAAGTGCTTTTGCACTCTAATCGCTTCTGTTCATTTAAAATTCCATTTTTAAAAGCACACACAACCACTATAAATTCATTTTGGGATCTACTAATAGGCGGTCACAGGGTTTGAAAGCGGTGAATTACAGCAGCAATAAACAAACAGCCCTGATGTGTTAGCTCTTAGGACTGATGCTGCAGACCAGGTGGTTTTAACAACAGCCTTGTCTCCACAAGCTAGAGGTCAAAGCAAGGTGGCCAGAGGCTGTGCCTTCTAAGGCTGAGAGGGAGCGCGGGCCCGCCTCCCTGAGCTTGCGCTGGCTGCCCGCCAGTCCTCGGTGTTCTCAGTTCTTAGCTGCGTCCCCTTGCTCTCCCCCCTCAGCGATGGACAGTGTTCTCCCTCTGCGTTCGGGTGAGCCCCCGTTTAAGGCTGCCACTCATACTGGCTCAGAGGCCTACCCTCTGCCATCTGACCGTGTCAGAGCTTGCCTGGTGACATCTTCTGTGACCATACTCCCAATTAAGGCTGTGTGCTGACATACTGGATTTCAGACTTCAGCATAAGAATTTTGTGTGAGTCACACAGAAATACAATAGTGACAATAGGAAGCCCCATCATATTGAACCCATATTACATAGAGGGCTCTCAGCTGAACAGTCTGTTTTATTAACTCACTGATACCATCTTATCTCACTTTATAATCGAGGAAGGCAAGCTAAGAGAGGTTTATCTCCTATCTCCTTGATACAGAGCCACAGAGCCCCTGCTATCTCCTGTACGACTCATTGCTGTACCTATTTGTAGAATATCAAGAGAGGTACAGTTAGCTGTTCTAAATGGAAATGCAAGATTCAGGTCATAAACACCACAAAATTGTGCTGAGTGAAGTTCATTGCAGTGAGACCTTCTAAAGGGACTTGCAGATACCTGTCCTTAAGGGTCCTGCCCAGAGCTCTGTGGATCAAGGCTCTCCGGGCGGGCAGTGCCAGCCAGTGTCCCCTGGCCACTGCGCTTCTCTCCCACCACAAGCCGCTGCATTCCTAACTGCACAGACAGCCCCCCTCCCTCGGAGCGTCCCCATCCGCCTTCTGAATTTAGATCAGGGTGAAGAGTGGAGAGAAGGAAATGAGCCAGAAAATAGAAAATTAATACTTGGTGGAATTGTCATATTTTAAAAATAATTTATAACCAATGTCAGATAACAGGAGCTAAATCATTTTATCAGCAGGCTGCTCTAGGATTTGAAAATTGGCATCCATCATTATAAATCAGGTCCGGGGAATGGTCTCGTGGGATGAAGGTTGATGTGGGATGGGCAGAAATATAAATACGTGCTTAGCCATGCCCTTTTCTTAAATACAGAACCTTTCCATATCTCATTGCGTATAACGATCTGTTAAATCCTAAGAGAAAAGACAAAGCTATGCGAGGCCATGGTTGGCCCACTTTTCATATTTAGTCTGCCTGTCAGCCCTGGGAAACTGGGTGTGTGGAAGGCATTCATTTCAAGGTACCACTTCCAACCCATAATTTCAGGAATGGCTTAATCCGCTTCTGCAGGGGCCATCCGACGCGCGGTCTGCCCTGGGTCCCTGAGCGGAAGCGTCCTTCAGGTGTCACTTTCATTCTGTGATTAAAGGCCCCCCTTTCCCTCCCTGTCACTGCAGCTGTCGTGTGCGGGCGTGTGGTGAGAGTCCCCGCGGGCACCCTGGTTCGAGTGGTGGGCACCGAGCTGGTGATCCCCTGCAATGTCAGTGACTATGACGGCCCCAGCGAGCAGAACTTTGACTGGAGCTTCTCGTCTACGGGGAGCAGCTTCGTGGAGCTCGCCAGCACCTGGGAGGTGGGCTTCCCGGCGCAGCTGTACCGGGAGCGGCTGCAGCGGGGCGACATCCTGCTGAGGAGAACTGCCAATGACGCCGTGGAGCTGCACATAAAGAATGTCCAGCCCTCCGACCAAGGCCACTACAAGTGCTCAACCCCGAGCACGGATGCCACAGTTCAGGGCAACTATGAGGACACGGTGCAGGTTAAAGGTACAGTCCTTACAAGGGGCCAGCCGTCCTCTGCCGCTCTGCTGCTGCAAGAGACTCGGTCCCCTGTCCATTGCAGCGACGGTGTCTTACCTGATGATGGGCAGAGGGTGGACCAGATGGCCCCGAGAGTCCCTTCTCCTTTCCCAGTGTAATTCTGATGCACCTCATGGCCAGTGCATTGAGGTTCCATGGTGTGGTCGCCTGTGAGAATGCAGCGCTGCAGACAGCGTGCCCATGCTGTAGGCTCCTGGCTCAGGCCGTGCCCCAACTTCCCCTGTACAACACAGCCTGCCTTACCAGGTGTGGGCAGGAGAGTTAGCCCAAGCCAGGCCTCTCCAGCCTTGGCACAGTGAATGTTTAGCTTCCAGACAAGCTGGTATAAACTCACTGTGGGGTTTAGCTTTATGGTAGGAATAGATACTTCAGAGTTGATGTCTTTTTCTCTGTGGTCTTCATGAGTTAATACCTGTTTGCAGCAGAAGTTGTCCTTGCAGTGTATAGACAGAAGACCACGTGCTTGCCGCTCCCTCGTGACCCGGCTGTGCAGAGCTGACCTCATAGGCATCTGGAATAGCTTGAGTTTGGGTTTTTCCTGCCTTCCAAGGGCTGTTGGATTTGCTCACACGTTCAATCGTCTGCATCCATTGACTAACATCGGACAGGCTATTTCCCTAATTTTCACATGAGATGGAAGAGCATAGGCTAATTACTTGCTGAAATGACATAGCTCATTAGTAAATGAGCAAGAAGGAGCCATTTTAATTTGAGGCTAACAAAACAGAAACATGATTATTATTATTAATTGTCCATTTATTTGTGCCCTGCCATGTTTCTGAAAATATTTGTATCAGGGCAGGAGTGTTTATAATTATCTGGGAAGTAAGACGTGATAATAGATAGGAAAGGAGTAGTCGGGTTCAGGCAGCCGCCCTTTGTTGTGCTTGGGAGAAGCTGCTGCAGCTCGCTCTTGCTGGTCCTTTCCCAAACCGTGAGGGGATGAACTATCAGCCGTGCCGTAGAGCAGGTACCAAAGCATAAAGCCGTCAAACCCACCTCTTCCATCTTCTGACTAAAGGTTCAGCGTGTAGCTGGCGAGGGTGGCACACACCTGCGATCCCAGTGCTCCGGAAGCTGAGGCACGAGGATTCAAAGATGGAGGCTAGCCTAGGCTGAACTGGATGGTAGTTCAAAGCCAGCCTGAGCTACATGTTAGTGCCACTCTATCTAGAGATGGGAGATTGGGGCACAGGCAACTTGAAATTCAGCGATCGAGTGATCACCTCTATAGGCAAGGCCCTAGTTGACTTGTAGAGCTTGGGAAAAAGAAATCCTGACTTTTAAAAAGATTCCCCATAAGATGTTTTTTTCACTAAGTTAAACAGTACAACAGCCCCCCCCCCTTTCAGGTCAGATACACTCTAGTGATTTATTGTGAGAAGGCAAAGGATGACACACGAGTCCCCACTCCTCCCTCTCGTCTCCCTGCTTCTTGACTTTGAAGGCAAGAGAAGCAGGGGAGGCTTTCCTTGGCTCAGGAGAGCAAAAGGACACACGAGCAGTGCTGGCCGGGTGCCCACGGGGAGGCTCTGGCAGGAGCTAGGTATGGTCCAGCTCTGTCTGGCCTCCAGCTCCATGCCTCTTAAATCTGTCCATCCTTCTCCTCAGTGAGGAACTGGCCTTGAGAGTGAAGCCACGCGCTAGCTGTCCTCACAGAATGAGGTGTGTACTGGAAGGGCCACTGTATTCATTCTGTAGGAGAGATGGCCTGTGGGGAGTGTTCTAGAGAAGGACTGGCTTCTTTTGCCTGGAGTAACTCCTTTCTGGGTGTGCGATCAAGGGAAAAGCCAAGGCGATGATGGATTGTGATGCTCGAAGATCCACACATGTAGCTCCTGATCAGCTTGGAAGATTTGCTCAGCCTTTGGCAGACAGCCCCCACCTGACTACCGGATCACCAGCATCTTGTCACCGTCACTTGTGAACCCATCCCTTTCCGAAACTGTTAGAGTGGTGGCTTTTTCCAGTAGGTGCTAAGAGTTAGAAGCAGAGCCCTTCACGCCCCCTTCCTGCCCTGTGGACATACCCTACCCAGGCCCTGAGCTGCAGGCAGCGCCTGCCATCGGCTCTCCCTGGAGATCCTGGCTCTGGGCAGCTCCCTTGTCTCTAAATTACAGGCTCCTCCTCCAGTTCCATGCTCTAACCAAAGGACTCTTTGGCGGTTGTACCAGGCCATTTTGTCCTAGTGCCAGGCACTGTCCCGGCACTCACTGGACTCCCTTGTTGACTATATGAGGCAGGTGCAGTCATCATCCCCCCCTTTCTAGGAAACTGAGGCACAGAGGGCCAGTAACCTTCATCATGCTGAAGGAGCACCCGCAAACCCATTTTAGCCAGAGTTTTATTATTGTCTCATTTTTCTTTTTGTTTTTTGTTTTCAAGTCAGAAGGTCAGTTGAGACTATGGATAAATCATTTTAGTATGGAGTAAAGAATCCTTCTTGGGAAGCGTCCATGGCTGATGGCCAGAGTCACGGAAGGGAGCCTGTTCTTTCCTTACGGGGGAGGGCCTTTGGTGACCACTGACTGACATCTTCCTTCTGTTCCCCCAGTGCTGGCGGATGCCCTGGTGGTGGGCCCCAGCTCCCGGCCTCCTCCGGGCCTGAGCCTGCGTGAGGGGGAGCCCTTTGAGCTGCGATGTGTCACATCCACCACGTCACCGTTGCACACGCATCTGGCCCTTCGGTGGGAACTACACCGTGGCCCAGTGCACAGAAGCATCCTAGCCCTAAGCCACGAGGGCAGGTTTCACCCAGGCCCTGGCTATGAGCAGCGCTACCACAGTGGGGACGTCCGCCTGGACACAGTGGGCAGCGACGCCTACCGCCTCTCCGTAGCCCGTGCGCTCTCCGCAGACCAGGGTTCCTACAGATGTGTGGTCAGCGAGTGGATCACAGAGCAAGGCAGTTGGCAGGAGATCCAGGAAAAAGCTGTGGAAGTGGCCACTGTGGTGATCCAGCCGACGGGTGAGCTTTTGAACATGGTGTCTCCCCTGGTTGAGACTAATGACTATTATATGGGACTAGATCACAAAAGGGCTACCCCAGCCTCCCCTTCGGAATGAAGGGACCAGAGTGCTGTTGGTAGCTTGAAGAGCACTTCTGCCTTGAGCTGAGATTCGCCTTCCTGCTCTCTGCTTTGGGAACTTGGGCTACTGCTCCTCTAGCACAGGAAGGTTCCTCGCTGACTCAGAGGTTAGGAATGATGGCCAGGCAGAGCCCACCTGGCATTCCCTGGAGCTGGGGGTGGATCCAGTCACACTCACTGCTTTAGCTTTTTTGTTTATTTACTGTCGAGTCTTTGAGTTCTTGTGCCTGCCTGCACCGATAGCTCTTGTATCCTTGGCTGACTCCAGACTTGCTTAAGGTCACCCCCTGGACCTGCCTTCCCACCCCATACGCACCGTCCCCTGCCAGGTGACAGACTCCCCAAGGACCAGACCTCTTCATGCTTTCTATGTCTACATATTCCAGAAAGTCCAGCCAGAGATCCACATCAATTAATTTTTGTCCTATACTTTGCAAAAATACCATTAAAAAAAATTCCCAACTGCAGAAATAAGATGAAAAAGGCACCTTAGGAAGTCTACAAAAACAGAGAAAACTAAGAGAAGAAATCATTATTGACTGACTTACTGTTCGGGAAGCATTGATAGGAAGCCCACTGTGCTGGGCCCTGGGCTCATTCCCAGGTCACTGGAGCCTGCAGCTTCCACACGGACAGAGAATAGTACAGAGAAGCCATGGCAGGCTGGTGCCACTGCTAGGGATAGCCTGGGTGTGCTTGGTTGTCTGGGGGTCTAATATCTTTTGATAGTGGAGGCTCCCGCCTCCTGGCAGGCCTTGGCTGATTCATTCCCTGTCCAGGAATATGTGTCACCAATTCTGTTTGCTGGAAAGGAAAGCAGGAAGCTCTAACTTTTTTGCATGCATTTTTTTGCAACATGCATGGTTCTGGGCAGCATTTCTGGGATCTGAAAGACGGTGTGAACATCTTCATGAGTGGCTTGTGCCAGCTAAGGCGTGGGTATCCCTGTGGGTCTTTGCTCCATTGGCTGCCAAAATGACTTTCCCGTGGGCTAAGGTCACTGTCTTTAGCTGAATGATTGTCTGGAATCTGCCACAGGAAGCCTCTGTACACATCAAACAACTATTTTAATGAGGCAGGCAGGGTAAAGAGCTCAGCTTTACCACAGGATAGAGGAATTTCAGTTGTAAACATTGTTCCCCAAACCCCATAGCATCTAGTTACATGACTGGGGCTCTCGGGCAGATTATAGCAGCCAGCTCCAACCTGAGGCTGCGACCTCACCATCCTCTCTGGAGTTGAGTCTAGCGCCTCCCGTTTGTGTGGCAAGCACCTCTTGTCCAGGTGTGTCGTGTGTTGCCCTTTTCATTTGGGGGCAGGACCTTGCTGGGTTGCTCCAGCTGGTCTTGAACTTGTGCTCTTCCAGCCTCCTTCAGAAGAGCTGGGACTGCAGGCCAGCGGCAGCACGCTTAGCCTCGTGATCCTTTTGCGTGTGATGGGCCTCTGACTACCTTTGGAAGCCTGTATCTTTCTAAATTCATGAAACATAACACACATAGTGACAGGGCAAGAATTATACTGGAGTAATTATGAAAATATCTCTAAGACAAATTTGTTTTACACTAATACTTTGCTTCATTATTAAGACATGAATAATAAGCCATATTGGCAGACTTAACAGCCATCTTAATTTCTAGGGAGCAGTGAATGCAAATGATGTTTCAGATGTCTGCACCTGCTGTAAAGTCATGTATGAAGAAGACCTGTTATTTCTATCGGTGACCAAGCCCTGGGTATAGGCTGTACACCTTGTTGCTTATTTTCACCAAGGCAGGAGATGCGATGTCTCAGCTCCGGGAAGGTTAATGAAAATAAAAATGGGAACGAGTGTCCCAACCACACGCCCAGGCTCCCTAAATTCTCTGTGGATTGCAAGTTAAGAATCATTGCTCAAGGGTTACGCGCTCACTTGTGCACCCTCTCTCCCTCTCCCCCCTCCCCCCTCCCCATCCTTGTAACCCTTTATGTTTTTAGACAGTCTTGCTGGCCTGAAACTCACAGGCTTA
This sequence comes from Apodemus agrarius, assembly GCA_964023405.1. Lineage (NCBI taxonomy): Eukaryota > Metazoa > Chordata > Mammalia > Rodentia > Muridae > Apodemus > Apodemus agrarius. The sequence goes on from OZ030007.1 coordinate 61,499,769, forward strand.
TCTTAAACTCGCAGAGACCTGCCTGCCTCTGCCTCCCAAATGCTGGGACATGCTCCACCCAACTGAAGGGATGGTCTTTTGCTTTTAGTCAGTCTCTGCACAGGTCATATTCTCTGACCACAGTGGCAATTTAAATGACACAGAGCCACTTAATAGAAAAGCTGCATCGCCTGTGTGGTAGGTCACATAAAGACTTAGGTATATTCTATTGGAGAAAGCCTGGGTGGCCACAGGCTTGCCCAGATCTCCTCTTACATTCTGAATCCTTAGACCCGCCACTCCTCCCCGAGGCTGGCTTTATATTATTTTCCAGTGTCAGACCCATGAATCTAGACTATATGGTTGGTCTCCATCTGTATAGCCCATGGTTAGTGACAGGACAGGCATTAGCCACATTCGCCGAGAAAACGGCAAAATGGAGTGCACGGCTGCAGAGACTCGCCGCCAGTGTTTCTGGGCCCTCGGAGTGCAGTTCGTGATCTGTAAAGAGGAAAGAGAAGAACAGACTACGTTCAACCCCTTTTTCCTAATACTGTGCCCACCTCATTTTCTGTCACGCGTTGGGATGGATGTTGAGCTTGGCTTAAAATAATTGTTTGAAATATATGTCAAGATTTGGAAATATTCATGTGGAAGCAATGTCCTCCAGAGGCCATAGGTTCTTGGCATGGGTGTTTCCGAGCTGGGCTCCAGTCTGTCTCTGAGCTTCCTGGGAAGGGCAGTGGCTGCTGAATGGGTTTTGCTGGAAGATGGGGACTGTGTCTCACTTGACTCCAGAGGGAGATATTGGCTGTCTATCATTTAGTGACAGTTCCCAGAGCATCATTGTTACTTGAAATTTTCTACTCTGATTACAGATGTTCCACATCTTTAAAAAAAAAAAAAAAAAAGCCCTGAATAGAGTAAAATGTTTCCATTTAAAAGCTTTGGCAATGGAATGCTGAAGAAAACCTCTTTTGAGTCAGGGACACTCAATACTTCAAGGATTTACCTAAATATAGCTTACTTTAATTGTCCCCAGTCATGAGAGGACAGTAGCGTGGAGAATTCAAAGCTCACTGGGTTTGGGGTTCAGAGTGTCTCCTGCTTGAGGTTCAGCCCGGCGTGTGGAAGAAAACGATAGCCTGCATGTGTCACATTGTGGAGGAACCATAGTCTACGTGCGTCACATTGTGAAGGGCTGAATCACTAGGACGATTGTCTGGTTTCACTTTCCTGGCTCATCTGTGTAGGGGTTTTCACCCCCCCCCCCCCCCCCAGCCCCAGGATGCTGGAGCAATGCTAGGGGAGTGCTCGACCTGAAGCCACTGCGTGCTTCAGGCAACGACCAAGCATAACAGTACCCACCCCATGCGGTTATTCTCAGAATCTACTTACAGTAAGGACACGAAAGCCGTAGCCATGTTTTACTGGTGTTCGTCGCTGCTCTTTTCCAACACCAATTTAGTGTGTGTCATGAATTTATTCATTAACTATTCCTCAAGCACTTTCAACTGCACAAAGCCTTCTAATTTTAACACCATAAATCAGCCTGAAGGGGTGATCTAGAGGGAGGTGAGGAAAGGGGACGAGAGGGGGCAAACGTCGTGGCTCGATCACTTGACGGCTTGCTTTTCCTCCTCCAGCTCTGCAGCTGGCTGTGCCCAGGACAGTGTCTGTGACCGAAGGAAAGGACCTGGACCTTTCCTGCAACATCACAACAGACCGTGTGGACGATGTCCGGCCTGAGGTGACGTGGTACTTCAAAAAGACACCCGATAACTCCCTGCTCGCCTCCCACATGCTGGCTCGGCTGGACCGCGATTCCCTGGTGCACAGCTCACCACACGTTGCCCTGAGCCACGTGGATACCCGCTCTTACCATCTGCTGGTGCGAGATGTTAGCAAAGAGAACTCCGGCTACTATCTTTGTCTTGTGGCCCTCTGGACTCCTGGACACAACAGGAGCTGGCACAAGGTGGCAGAGGCCATGTCTGCCCCGTCTGGTGTAAGCGTGACCTGGCTAGGTGAGTAGTAGCTGGAGGAGCGCCTTTTAGCCTCTCTGCTAATCCTTCCTGCACACTCAGGAAGTGTGTGGTGTGCTGGGCATTCTGCCTCATTTAGATGTTTGCCTCAGACAAGTGTCCTTGAGCTCCCAGCTCCCAGGCTACGAGGAAGCAGGATGGCTGAAGCAGGATGGCCAGCAAGGGCGAGCGTAGGTGGCGTTCGCCCCAGTGTCCTTGCTGGAGGAAGTGGTTTCTCTGTTGTTGAGAGAGTCTGCCTGTGAGAGCTGCGCGGAGTGGCTATTTGCAGTGGCTCTTTGTTGCAGAGGCAGCCATTCTCTTCTCTTTCTTAGACTCCTGGGTATTTCTGCCCTGGGCCAGGGCTCCCTGAAGCTCAGTGAGAAAGAGCAGCCACTCCGCCCACTAATGGAGAATGTCTTCTACCCCTGATGCCCCGGAAGCCCGGTGGTTATATCTGCAAACACCATTTACAGTAGGGGCCATCTCCCTCCCTGTCTCCTCAGGCTCCCAGCTGCCCCGGGTGGAGGAGTGGAGATGTCCCCTCACCCCATGTTTTATAGCAGCTTGTAGCTTGGGAAGATGACCGGTGTCCTCACTGTGTCATCTCACTTATCATGTATGTGATCCCTGGAGTGCCCTTCCTTATCATGTATGTGATTGTGGCTGTGTTCTGTTTGTCATATGTCCACTGATATATTGCCATCTCGTCATCATGTGTGCTCCCTGGGGAGTGCTCACTTTGTAATGTGTGTGCTGCCAGGTAAGTCCTCTTTCATCATGTATGGGCTCTCTGAAGAGCGCTCTCTTTCATGCGTGCTCCCTGACAAGTCCTCATTTTGTCATGTGTGTTCCCGGGTGTGTTTCCCCATGTTTTCATGTGTGCTTCCTGAAAAGTCCTCATGTTATCATACGTGCTCCCTGGTATCCTCACTTTGTCATCCGTGTCCTTCCTGCTGTGCTCACTTTACCGTGTTTGCTCTTGGTGTCCCTGCTTTATCATCTATGTGATCCTACATATCTTCGCCTTGATTGCTGGCTTTGACTGCTCTCTTTCCTGCAGTCCCCTTGTCTCTTTTCCTCTGCATCTGCCCTCTGGGAGGAACCTGTAGTAGCTCCTTTTGTTTATCGGGGTTGCTAATGGCAATTCAGCTTCAGTGGGAGGGGCTGGCATGGCGTGGCTGGCTCCTACCTGCGTCATTTTCTTACATTTCACTGCCCTCACAGGGCTTTGGGCCCTGAAAACGACATTTGAGTTTTCTTTGATTAAGGAGGCAGCACCCATCTTTAAGGGCCGGTAAATAACCTCATCCTCTGTCTGATGCGAACCCTCCTCCTACATGTGCATGGCTCCAGCTCCTAAGTCATTCTTCTCCGTCTTTCACAGAAGTCCTGTGCTGGCTCCAGGGTGAGTTCCCTGTCTGTCTGTCTGTCCCTCATAAGCAGATGGGAACTTGCGGAGGGTAGTGAGGTGCAAGGGGAAGCGTCGATAGAGTGAGCCGCGGGGAAAGTCCGGTTGGACTGAGATGGGTGGGGTGAGTGGGGGGTGCGGGTGTTATCCCCGGGAGCAGAGGGGTGCTTTGATATCTGAAGAGCGAAAGGAGCGGGCTATCTGCTTTCATTCCTGCAGTCAGGAGCCTGCGCCGCTCGAGGCGCCCTGTGAAGTCCTGAGCTGGAACAATGTTGGCCCAGCCAGGACTCTCCTTAGCAACCTTCAAAATAAAACAGATGTTGTCAGCACCGAGAGAAGAGTTTTCATCTCTGGAGTTGAATCTGTCTCTCGGCTCTGATCCTAGTGCATTGTGTGGCGCTGTCAAATCCCCACTCCGGCTTTCTCCCTCCCCCACCCCCTCCCCTCCAACTTCTGAATCCTAGCTCCAGGATTTTTTTTTTTTTTTTTTTTTTTTTTTGAAAATTCTGCTTGCACTCCAATTCTGAGGGCTTCTTTGAAGTCCTGGTGTATTGATCCCATGTACCCTGGGGGAAGTACAGGCCCTGTCAGACTTCAGGGGCAAACTCTGGGAGGGAATAGGCTTTGTAACTGGAAGGGATTTGTTGGTGACGTGTTCTCCAGAGACTGAGAGGAAATAAAGGGGCTAAAGTGTGGGAAAGACTCCCTTGTTATCCTGAGGGTCCTGCCACTTGTTTTCCTGCGGAGTGCCAGCGCCATTGTGAAAGATACCAGTGCCCATCTCCAGTGCATACAGAGCCCCAGACCTTCCCCAAGCTTCACACGGACTAGGCCTGCCCCAACAACCAGATGCTAGAAAACCCACACATCCAAAACCCAGAACTGCATAGAGTATTCGGAGGCCTCACCAGGAGTGTAAATATTATAAAAAACGACTGTGTTCTTCTCTTTCTTCCTCTTAAGTCCTCACCCTGTTCTCCGCCTATGACTCATGGTTCGCAGCTGCTTGGACGCTTGTCAGGAGACGAGTCGGGCCTGAGCACAGCCACAGGCCTTTAGTCACAGTCTGCAGACTGCATTCTCTGCCCAGAAACGGAGGCACCCGGCTGACCCTACGTGTTTTCTCTAGAAATGTAATTTGTGCAGTCCAATACAACTGGGGCCTATATAAGATAATGAAGATGTGACCAAAAGACAAACAAACAAACAAAAAAAAAACAAAACAAAACACAAAAAGGAAAAGAAAAAAAAAAAAGACAGACAAATGGCCTGCTAAGTATCTAGATCATCCTGGGTTACATGATGTGGAATGTTGTCACAGAAGCATTCCTAAGAAACTTGGATCCCTGTGCAGATATGATACAGTGCTCGGTTTTGCACTTGGCATATTAATAATTCTAATTACCATTTATTGACCACGTTTTCTTTGACGGAGAACTTTATATGCATTAAATGGTTGGGTGGGAAGTGCTTATGATCATCTTTGGAAAGGAGACTCTCCCCCATTGGCTGATTCTTACTTCTTGTTTGGGATGCCTTAGAATTATGGCCTGAGTTGAGTCTCTCCTAGGCATTGTCTTCGTATGTGGGGAGTGTCTTTGGCTTTGGAAGTCAGCTTTACCCCCTGAGACAGCCAGTCCCAAGTCCTAAAGATGGGCTATTTCTGTTCTCAGCTTTGGAGCTGCTGTTCCAGTTGATGACGGGGTGGGGACTGGTGTGGTCGTCTTAGTCTGTGGTGTTACGTGGGCCTGCTATTGATGGTCTGAAAGGTGATCGATCCTTTGCAGCAGGGTGGGATGATCTGGTGTTTTTTTTTTTTTAAAGAAGGTAAGAGAAAGGCCTTTGGTAAGATTTGTATTCCTCTTTGAAGAAGGAATAGCTCTAAGTTGGTTTGCAAAATGAAGAACAAAGCATTAGACATAAAGAAATAATCAAGATCAAAAGAGGCAAAGAGAATCCAAGAACAGAGATTGCCTGGGATGAGTTGGTTGGGTGGTTGGCATGAGTCAGTCGCTGCATCTGAGCACCAAATTTGTAGAGTTTTGAAGTCGAGACGAAATGAGATGTGCTTATCTGGTTGTCTGAGGAAAGAAAATGGAAACCTTCGGAGAGGCAAACTCTTTCCTGGCACTGAAACCATCCCATGCCTTTTCATTCCGGGGCGGGCAGTGGATAGTTAGTGCACCGTGCCCGCGGCTGTCCTGTTCCCGAAGGCCTCTGGCGATTGTTCAAATGTATGTTTCTTATGCCCACACTCTCTAAGCGCTGAGGGTGTGAACTGCGAGTGTGGAAAGGAGTTTCTCTCTCGAAAGAACTTGAATTGCTTCAGGAAACAAATGTTGCTTTGTGTTGATCCAATTTAGTGTATGGCTGAAACCGAGAGAGAGCCGCACAGAATGGCCAGTTAATCTGCACACTTTAAGCCATCTCTCTGCGCTATCAGATGTCTTAAACGAGCCCTTGGCAGGAGCTGGATACTAATCAGTTTATGGTTGAGCTCTCTGCCCGAAGTACCAGACTTGTGTTAATTAGGGAGGGTTCCTAAGGCTCGGGATGCAGGAGGAGGCGCAGGAGCGGGCGGGAGCCGCGCTGGGCTCTGCTGGTCAGCCCCAAGAATGGATATTCATTCTTCACCACTGGAGAACTGGCACCTCTTCAGCGGTATGCCAGCAAGGAAGGTAATTACTATTTTTTCTTTAAAAGGAGCTGTTAATCCGCTAAGTACTTGGTAGACGCTCCGGTGTCCTGTGCCGTCTGTAGGACATCCTGTTTAGATTTATGGTGGTTCTAGCATGGCTGTTACCTGTACCTGTCCAGGATTATTCCAGAATGGTGCTGGAGTATTGGAGTCAGTGAGGCTTGTGTGGAGTTCTGCTTTGTAGGCTTTGGTATTCTTGCTTTTATGGGATAGTGCATAAAGTGTTTGGAACAGTACCTCCCAGGTACATCCTTGGTGGTGGCGGTGGTGATTTATTAGTGCTTGAAGGTCTCTGTCACCAAGTTGTTAGCTAGTTAGGATATAGGAGTATGCGTTTGGGTACCAAACTAGCATGGAGGAATCAGGAACGTGTGTGGGGAAATGGAAGTAGCATTCTCAAGAGGTGCTGGGGCAAGGGGCTTATCCCAGCCTTTCCTCCGGTGCTCCGGATACTCCTGGCCCTCTCTGAGAGGAGTAAATGAGGAAGAAGGAGTGTAGGCAGTCTGTCTGAGCGGCCATATGGCTCTGAAATGGCTAATGCTGACTTCTGTCATGACCATTGTTCTTCTTGGACTCTGCAGAGCCAACCCCCCCCGCACCCCCCCAACACTAGCTATCTCTGTTTAAATATTAGTCTTTATTACACAAATGACTGTGCTAACTCTTGGAAAGTCAGCCTCTGAAGTATCTGTCCACTTCAAGGGCCACAGAAGTGGAGTGTCCCCCCTGGTCTTTCTAACCCCGCCCTCCACACCCTTCCCCACATTAGCTATACAAGTACAGTTGGAGAGGGGGGTTAAACATTTCCTCCTGGAACGCAGTGTTGGGGGAGGGTGGAGGTTTGTCAGAGCTTCTCTGATAGCGTCACTCTGAGCTCTGGGAGGGAGCAGGCCAGGAAAGCCTTGGTACCTCAGAGGCGGAATGAACCTGCCCAGGTAGTTCGGGTTGGGAGCCAGATCACCTAATGAAGAAGTCTCCCATGCAGTTCTGCTCATATGCTATGCAGATTCTCTAATGTAGCTCCCTGGGCGTCATTTTTGCTTGTCATTTAAAACACACAAAAATAATACTAATCCTATAGCGTTGTAGAGAGTATGCCACATTCCAAGAAAGCCTTATGGCCTGCTGCCTGGCATCTAGAAAGCCCTCCGGAAATGCTGATCGTCACTATTGTTATTGCAGAATGGGGATAAGCTATATACCTTCTTTATAGACTTGTCAGACTAAGCGAAGGACATCTGCACACCTTGCCGACACACTGGGAAAAGCAGGCGGTACCTGGAAACAATAGGCAGGAAATATTGCAGTCTGTAATTTAGCCAGTGATTCTTGCGGTTTTTCATTGTTTTGAAACTTGTGACAAAGGCATTTAATGATGAACGTTCCTAGTAGAATCTTTCTTCCGAGGAGGGTCACCTGTGAATCTATAGCTTTGGGGAGAGTGTGTCCAAGTAGCTCTGGGCTTGGGACTGAGACTAGAAAGCAGGCCTGTATTCTCACATGCTCCTGGCACCCGGCATGGCACGGCTCCTTGTTTGAGAGAGCTGATTGTGTGGGTGGTTGTTTGTTTTCAGCTTTTCAAAACAAATTTACAAACATTCACAGTAGAAGAAATAATCACCAGACTTAACGACAAGTATCTTACTTATCTGATTTCAACTCTCATACACACACACACACACACACACACACACAGAGAGAGAGAGAGAGAGAGAGAGAGAGAGAGAGAGAGAGACGCATGTGCGTGCACACACGTGTACACTTTTAAATCTGCAAAAGCATAAAACATACTAGAGAGGCCATGTCTTTTCCTTTGTGAGACGGGAGCTCTTTCCCTCTGTAGCCCAGACTGGCCTTGAACTCAGCACCCTCTGGCCTCTGCCTCTAACATGATGGAACTGCAGGCATGTACTACCTCACACAGCCTCCAGATACCATTTCATACTTGAGGATGCATCTTAACTGATGAGCACTTTCAAACATAACCCTCCTTGCATCCTTAGCTGATTTCTTGATGAGATCAGGCAGAATGGAGCAGTAATCAGTGGTGAAATACTACGCCAAAAAATGAGCATTTTTATGCAAAATATTAAATTTAGTCCAATTCAGTCGGTATGCTAATATCTTTGATATAGAAGGTGCTTTATGCACAGCATGTGCAGATAGATGCTCTGAGTAGCCTTGGAAAAGTCCTAGAAGATTCCATGAGCTGTACATACAAATAACAGAAGTTCAAGGGAGTGTTTTAGTAAAATCCAGAGCTCGAGGGACCTGGTAGGATCTCTGCTGAACACTTTGTGACTGAGAAATGGGGCTGAGAGTGTGCGGCCCCGGGGGTAGGGGGTGGGTGGGTGGGGGATTCGGAGGAGGCGTTCTGTATGGCCAAGGTGAGGACACAAAGAAAAGGGCACATCCGAAGCCTAGAGAAAGACGCCTACAAACCAAGCTTACACTTCTGAAGCAACAGAAAAGGTCATCTTCTGCACATGCACGAAACAAAACAGGGCTCTGTCCCTGATCCCTTCACCCTGCCGTCCTAAGCAGCCCGTCTTCTCCGGAGGGTTCATCTGAAATTGACTCGCAGAGGTGTGGTGGGCAGCTCAAAGGAACCTGCACGTGGTCATTTCACAAGCCAGCTCACTGTCTGCCTTCAGCCTCGGGCTGCTGGGGCAGAGGGGAACCTAAGGCTAGCTGTAACCGGAGCGGGGGCAGCCGCGAGCAGGAGAGCAGCCGCTGGAAGTCTGCAGAGTCATTTTCTTATCATGCCAGTGGGAGCTTCTTAGACGCCATGTTCTGCAGCCCCACTGCGCTGTGCCCCCTCCCCATCTCCTGGACTCACGGGAGGGAGACAAAGCCCTTCCAGGATGGCGAGAGGGGTAGAGTGGGGGAATCCCGTCAGCAGCTCGTCAGTCAGCTGTCAGTCAGCTCTTTTCCTCAGCAGCACGCTGAGTGTGTGGCTTAGGTGATGAGGTGGAGGGTGTGACTGGGAGCTGAGAGGAAGGAGAGGCGGGAGTATGGGGGTGGGTTGGCTTCAGATGGCGAAGGCTGGCGTGCATGCTGTGAACCGAACATGTGGGATGAGGTTAACTGTGACTTGCCATGTGCATCAGTTTAGAGGCCCTGGGAGGCCGTGCTAGTGCTGCTGGAGGCAGTGAGGGCCACAGGGAGAGTGGCGGTCCCCGAGACTTCATTCTTACCTGCCTGCACCAGGCTGGGAATGGGAGAGTGAGTTCTGAGACCCCGAGGGCAGAATGCGTGGGGCTCGCTCTCTCGGGGCTGTGGGCAAGAGGGAAGAAGAGGGAAGGTGGGGTACATCTCGTGCTGGGGTGGCCAGGAACACTGTCCTAGGAAGTCAGTGGAGAGTCGGGAGCGTTGGCTGTGCTACTTTGGAGAGGTGCCAGCTGGGTCTTCCTTTGTGTGCCGGTCAGGGAAGGTGAGGACAGAGGTGGGGTACGCTGTGACCTGGCTACACTTACAGTGATATGGAGCCCCGGGCCATCTGCTGACACAGCTCTACATCTGTGTTGGGGTGGGAGTCTAAGCAAGAATTTGGACAGAGTGGGACACCAGTTGGGTTCTAAGACACTGAGTGAGTGAGTTTGGGTCCTGGGGTGGGGGGCGCGGACACAACAGTAGGGCAGAGACCCCCTGGTGGAGCTTTCCTCTGACCACTAAGAGGTCAGTCATGTTTCCACTTCTTTATTATCATTTTTATTTAACTAATTGACCAATTTAAATTGTACACATATATTATACACGTGTGTCTGTATTGTATATACATCTATGTCTCTGTGTGTATGTGCTTTTGGTTTTGTCTTGTTTTTGAAACAGGGCCTCACCATTTAACTCTGTCTGGCCTAGAACTCTGTAGACTTGGCTGGCCTTGAACTCACAGGGATTCATTCACCTTTGCTTCTGGAGTGCTGGGATTAAAGGTATACATACCACATGTGGCTTGATACTGTGCGTGCATGCGTGCTCGGGACACATCGTGGTGCTTGCTCTGCGTGCAGAGCGGACTGGCTGGATGAAGCGTATGTGCTTTTGGTTTTGTCTTGTTTTTGAAACAGGGCCTCACCATTTAACTCTGTCTGGCCTAGAACTCACTCTGTAGACTTGGCTGGCCTTGAACTCACAGGGATTCATTCACCTTTGCTTCTGGAGTGCTGGGATTAAAGGTATACATACCACATCTGGCTTGATACTGTGCGTGCATGCGTGCACGGGACACATCGTGGTGCTTGCTCTGCGTGCAGAGCGGACTGGCTGGATGAAGCTAATCACCACACCTGTTTCCAGTGAGTAGGCTTACTCCTTCTGTGGTAAGAACATGTAGGATTCCTTCTCTCAGCAGTTCCCAAGCACCTATAAGAGCAGTCACCATGTTGTAAATGGACTTTCTGGACTTTGCAACCGCCCAGCAGAAGTCTGATGTCTTTTGACATCTTTAGGCCTCCCCTGTCCCAGCCTCTGAGAGCTACCATTTTACCTTTTGCTGCTCTGCGTCTGACTGTTTTATGTTCCATGAGGCATTTGTCTTTCTGTCTGTCTTGTTTTGATTAACACAGTGTCTTCCAGGCTCGTGTGTGCATGCGTGTGTGTCCTGTGTTGTCTTTCCCCATTCATCTGTTGACAGACGCTTAGGCTGACTCCCTCCTCAGCTCCTGTGAGCAGTGCAGTGACGAACGTGTCCTGCCTGTCACTCATCGTCATTTTAACAGCCTTTACAAAGGTGTCACTTTGGAAGAAAGTGCCTGTGGGTGGAAGTAAACCATGAAAGACAGAGCGTTTGTTATTAGAAAGTGCACGATGTGTGGGTGAACGCGCCCGGGCATCTCAGTTTCATGGATCAGGTGGGCTCGGCTTCGGGCCCACGCAAGCTGTCCTCTAGTCACGTTCCCTGTGGCAGTGATTGGCAGTGTCATTGCCAGGGCAGTCACTTCTTCAGTGTCCTGAGGACCGTCCCGTTGGGCAGTGGAGTTTAGAAGCTGTACAGTTTGGAGGAGAGTGGGTGTGACTCCAGAGAGATGCTTGTCTTGAATGGCGGGATCTCTTTCAGCCCTGGGACCAGACCTCCCACCCCTGAGCAAGGGCGGAAGGTACTTGCCTTTTAAAGGTCTTACTTCTGGGCATGAAGTGGGAATTGTGGTACGTAGTGTATGTGTGTTCTTATACAGGTTGGTGTGTGCATTCATACACCTCCCCGGTGTGCTCCCGTGTTACTGTATTACAGTGTTACTGTATTTGTGTTGAGGGGAGGGTGCAAGCCCAGTCACGCCCCAGTGTATGTGTGGCGGTTAGAGAACCACTGTGGAGTTTTCTCCTCCCGCCTTGTTGAGGCACGCTCTCTGCTGTCTCTACCGTGTTGTGTACCCCAGGCTAGCAGGCCTGTGAGTTTCCAGGTAATCCTCCTGTCTCTGCCTCCCAGCTTGCGATATAGGTGCTGGGATTATAGATGAGTACACCAGGCTTTTCACGTGGGCTCTAGAGGTTGAACTCGGGCCGTCCAGTCTTGCACAACTATTCCTTTTTCTTGCCGAGTCACCTCTCCAGCCCCCTTTTCGTATATCCTGATTCTCAGTCCTTGCAGTGAGGGTAGGGGTGTGTGGGTGTGGTCATTGTCTGCATCGTTACAGATGAGGCCCCAGACTACTTAAGCAGTGGGTTAAAGCTGGCCTGCAGGTCAGTGGCGGCAGCAGGATTAGTGCACGGTCTGCTTGCTGACCCCTGGCCCGGCAGCACTGCAGACCTGCATTGCTCCTCGAGGCCTCACGAGGTAGTGTGCAGGCCGAGGCTAGAGCGCCAGGGAGTGTGACCCGTATCAAACTCAAGGTACACAGAGGTCTGCTAAGGCAGCCATCGCTGAGGTAAAGGTTAAGTGCAGGCTCCAGGGTAGCTGTGCACCATAGTTCTCTTTCACTGGGGGCAAGCCTCCTCTGTACTTGCCAAGAGACCCTTGCCGGCTTTCCTTCCTGTCTGTCCACTCCACCTTACCTGAGGTTCTCCGGTCACCACACACCCTCCTGCCACCACAGTGCCCCGATATCTGGGATGCTCTGAAGCTTCAGAGTCCCCAGTGGTGGCACTTTTCCTCCACGCTCCCCGTACGTTCTCTAATATGCCAGTTGCTCACTTCACAGTGGCCGCTTGGCAAGGGCCCGCCCGTGAGGTTCACCTCCACGGCGGAGCCCAGGCTCCCTCTCGCTTAATACTCATGAAGAGAAGCGTGGGGGAGCGTGGAGGTTGGAGTTCTTTCCATTTCCTAACCCTGTGAATCATTCTTGGAGAAGTCACGATGTTATAAATTTCATTAGAAGTGTAAATCACAAAAGAACAGTTCCTTGACCTCAGCAGTTTATAATCTGTGTGAGTCATAAATAAAAGCAGCAAGAAATAAAACAAAACTGCTAACGGTGATGGAGAGAGAGGAGAGAACACCGGAACGTGGAGGGCTCTGTTAAAGGAGGGTGACTTTTCTCTCAGAAAGCAAAGTGCTTGGAACAAAAAAATGTAGACTTTTCTGTTGCCCTTACCATCCACACAGGGGGCAGGTGTCGAGTACCTACTGGGTTCCAGGGTTTGGGGGTTGAGACTCCCAAGCCAAGAATCGTTTCAAAGAGGATGACTGGTACAGGAAAGGCATATGAGAGCTCAGAGAAAGAGCACCATCCCCAGCGACGAGAGCCTCCCACGCACTGCACCACAGTGGCGTGAGGCTTTATGGCGGGTGAAGAGCCTCAGGAACGGGTGACAGGACGAATAGGGGAGGGAGAGGACGGGAGGCTACCCAGGGCTTCTAGTACAGGTTCCTTAAGGAGGCAAGTATGGAAGAGGCCCGCAGCCAGTGGAGACACAAACGCGGAAGCACAGTGGGGAGGGGGGGGGCGGTATTGAGCAGCCTTACCGGGCCAGGTTCGCTTGTGATGATGGTTTCCTGTTGGCTGAGATGCAGGGGGAATTATTTGTGCAGTGGAAAGAACATCCTCGCGTGGAGTCTGAGGCGAGGGGGTGTTGGCTGACTGCATGCAGATCGGGTGGAAAATAGCAAGTGAGGATAAGATATCTGTGCGAATGACGTGCAGGGGCCTTGCATTTGGGCCATAGCCAGGGGTGGCAGGAACCCGAGTCCTGGCGGGACTGGGGGGCCTCAGATTGTGCGTTCTAGGTTGGAACTTTGCATTACTGTTCCAGTGGGAGTTTCTGAGTCTGTGAGCTTGCTTGGTATTCCAGAGACAATCCTGATAGAAGGAGACACTTAAGCTACGGAGATCTTTCTCAAGGACTCCAGCCTCCTGGACCACCTGTTAGCTTCCCCTTGTCCTGTGCAGAAGTACGGTTCTGACCCAGGACGCTTGGCTTCTGGCCTTGGAAATTTCCTTCCTTCCTTCCTTCCTTCCTTCCTTCCTTCCTTCCTTCCTTCCTTCCTTCCTTCCTCCTTTAATTTAATCTTATTTTTTTAATGTGTATGGGTATTTTGCCTGCATGTATATCTGTGCATCACATGTGTACAGTATCCTCAGAGACTATTAGAGGGTATCAGATCCCCTGGAACTGGAGTTAGAGATGGTTGTGATGGCCATGCGGGTTTTGGGAATTGAATCCAAGTCCTCTGCAAGAGCCTTGACTTCTGAGCCACCTTGGCAGGTGTTTTTTAAGGCAGATGCAGGATGAGGTGATTTAGAAGCTTTGAGAAATACTCTTACAGGGTCCTCCCTTTTCAACACAAAGACTTGATTGGTTTTTTTTTTTTTTTTTTTTTAATTTCAGAAGTTGGTAGGATGGACGGTTTGTTGGAATGCGAGTGGTCCTTGACTTGTTCCTCAGACAGTTCTTCATGTTGCTGTGCTTTCTCTTAACCCTCCTCAGAACCAGAATACCAGGTCTACCTGAACGCTTCTAAGATCCCCGGGTTTTCAGACGACCCCACGGAACTGCAGTGCCGGGTGATAGACACGAAGCGCGTGGAGGCCGGCGTCCGACTTACCGTGTCGTGGTACTACAGGATGAACCGTCGCAATGACGACGCGGTGGCCAGCGAGCTTCTCGCAGTCATGGACGGCGACTGGACCCTGAGATACGGAGAGAGGAGCAAGCAGCGGGCGCAGGACGGAGAGTTCATTTTTTCTAAGGAACACACAGACACATTCAGTTTCCGGATCCAAAGGACTACGGAGGAAGACAGGGGCAGTTATTACTGTGTCGTGTCTGCCTGGACCAGGCAGAGGAACAACAGCTGGGTGAAGAGCAGAGATGTCTTCTCCAAGCCCGTCAACATATTCTGGGCCTCAGAAGGTGGGAACATCGCGCTGTCACTGTGCAGTGTGGTTTAGTTTCGTACGTCGCCTGTCTGAGCTTGTGTCTCGTTACCCTCGCCCTCCGCTCACACTAGAAATCCGTGCTCATACGCTAGGGGGCTGGAGCCGCATGGCCTTCTTTCCTTTGGACTCGCTTGGCCAGGAGGAAAGGGCCTCACTGTCCTTAGCAAAGCCTTGCATTTCCTGAACCCCCGTGTTCCTTTTTCTTTCTTTCAGTTGCCAGCCTCTTCTCTGGAAACCCACCTCGCTGGCTGTGTTCTTCTCACAGTCCTTGAATAGCTTGGGCATAATGGAGTCAGGCCCCGCCCCCAGTTCCAAAAGACCCTCCCTGCCCAGGGCCACACCTTCTCCCCCTGTCACTCATCTTGATTGACCCCTTGCTCTTCTGCCCATCCGCCGGAGCTGCCCGCCTCGGTTTCATGGCCACTTTGTTACTACTCCTGTGTGGCTCACTGTGTTGAAATCTTCCTGAGAGCTTTCAAAACAGAAAGGATCCCAGTGGAAATTATGTTTAGAGTGGTCTGAGGTGTGTGCAGTCTGGGCACTGGAATTGAATCCTCTAGAGGGGCCACCGTGGAGAACCCTGGTATAGACAGCATTATCACTGAAACCCCGCCCTCCATAGCCCGGTGACACGGTCTGGTTCCCTAAGCCCACAGCCTCCCTCCCTAGACCACTCCCTTCAGTGCTTCAGCCCTGCTGGTTCTGTCTATCACCACTGTCCTTCCTTCTTCCTGGGTCCTCACTCCTCTCTTCCCAGGAAGGCCAGCATTTACCCGTAGCCCTTCCCGATACACATCCAGGGCTGGGGTAAGGAGAACTGCTTGATCACCTACTGACGTCAGCCTAAGCTCCCAGCCAATCGGGTCCCTTCTTTGCTTTCTTAGCTCTCCTCCCTGGCTTGGTCCACCTCATAGTCTGTTTAAACCACAGCCGGATTCAACGCCAGCTTTGCTGCCGCTTTGGCTGCAGAGTTAGGTGCAGTTAAAGGAAATAACTTTCCAACGGTGAAGGCCTCCCAGTCACTGTCGCGTGGGCATCGGGAGTCATTCTGGTTTCCTTCGGGTGTCTCCCTCCCCACTCTCCATGCCGCCTGCTCTCTCTGATCACCTCCTCCCCCAGCCTGTCAGAGGAGGACTCCTGTCTGCAGAGTTCAGCATTGGGCCTGTGCCTTGCCCTTAGGTCTTAGCAAAGGCTAGCCCCCCTCACAGCCCAGACCCATGACACACCCCCCCTATATTTTCAGTATTCTCTCTCCTCTGTCCTTCCCACCGGCCTGCTAACGTTGCTGTTAGAGAAACTATTTTTGGTCTATCTTCTTCCTTCATCTTTCCGTTTCTCACAACCCTGCCCACTACTCTGCCCTTTTATAGAGGTGGATTTGGCTTTACTATATTTAAATCTCGTGTTTCTCCTCCATCTCTCTGTGGCACTTGCTCCCCAGCCCCTCAGTGCACATATTGCTATCACCAGAGGCCAGCATCCTGCAGAGCTGCACCTCAGCCTCCGTCCTGCCTCCTCCTCGCTCTCCCGGGTCCCACTCAGGACACATCAGGACGCAGTCCCTGAATTCCTGCTTAACTTGCTCAGCATTATCTTCACACGACACATGCCAGTGACGGACGCCCAACTGTGCCTGGGCGTCCCAACTGTGCCTGGGCGTCCCAACTTGTCCCAGAACTCCACACCCACTGATGGGCTGCCTTCTTGCCTAGCAAGCAGCTCTTAAGTTTCTGTCTAGAATGGAGCGTCTGGTCTCTGTCACCCATCTTCTTCCGCCTTTCATTGCTGACCTTTACCTCTGGCTCCTCATTTTTTCTTCTTTTGTTCCGCTGTGCTTTGTTTTGTTTAACCTGCCCGGGATTGAAGCAGAACCCAGACCTGTGACGCAAGCTAGCCACACCCTGACCCCTAACTTCCCTTTTTGGGTGTTGTTTGATTTATTGGGGGCCTGTCAAGGTCTCAAGCAGCCCAGTCACCCTCGGACTCACTGTGTTGTCAGAGATGACTCTGAGCTCCGGCCCTCCTGCCGCTACCTCCCAAGTGCGGGGACACAGACACCGCCATGCCCAGTTCTAATTTCTTGAGACTGGTTTAGAGTCTAATGGCCTCTCCTGCTTCATGCTTATGAGCCGTTATTAATCTCCCACCAGTACTTACATCGCCTGCTTCCTGTCTGGTCTCCTTGCATCCGCCCTTAACATCGAATCAGATCATGGAATTCTTGCCCCCTGCACCTTTACGGATTCCCTATCTCAGAGCAAAGCCCAGAGTACTCTCAGTGGCCTTGAGGGTCCTGTTTGGACTGGTCATCCTCCCCACAGCTTCCCCACTGCCCACTGTACTGAGCTCCTCTGCCCTTCCCAAAGTCCCCTTCACCACCCGGCAGGCTCTGTGGCTCACCGTTCGCTGCCTCCTCTGCCTAGAAAGCATTCCTCCCTCCGGTGCTTCGTCAGATGTTAGTGTCTCGGTGAGACCATCTTGGGCGGCTCTGTCCCTAACTCTGCCCCCTTTCTCCTATATGGTCCTACACTTTCTCTTTTTTTGTCTGTTTTTCTTCTGTGGTCGTTCTTACATTTTTACTGCCTAATCACACTACGTGTTTTATCTACCTGTCTTCCTCTTCGAGTATATAAAGGGAAGGCCCTGGACCTCCAATGTTTTATTCCCAGTGTCTATGATATGAAGGCCGTTAGTAGTTATGTTTAAGTCATGAGTAGATGACCAAACTCACAAGAGAATCAGGAACAAAAGTGACTGGCTTAGTAGAACCCAGAAATCGTCTCTCTGAAGATGGTGTATCACACAGGCTGTGCTGCTGGGTTTGACGGGACAAATCGCTCCTCAAATCCCAGCATAAAATTCATAACTGAATAGATTTTGGGGGTTAATTATTATATTAAAAGTTCTTTTTAAAAAATGGGCATAATTGATTTTATCTTTTAATTGCTATTTGAGTGCCTTCCACATGCCTGACTCTGTGCCGCTATGATTGATGAACCCTGCTATGTACATGCTTAGGGATTAGTATTTGACAGAGAAACTAAAAGATCGTGCAGACCTACTCAGTGTAATCATAGACACCAGCTCAGAATCCTGAAAACCACAGCTCTGCAGGTAAAAGTGTAAACCAAGTGCAGGTGGTCGTGTCTGCCAATGCAGTTGTATTTACTATATTATATATCATATCTCTTATAATTGATATATAGGGTTAGGCAGGGAAGAGCTGAGCTTCCACACAAGCTAGTTCAAGAAGGCCTACTACCCCGGCACTAAGTAGAGAAGGCTGTGACGTGGCTAGCCTGGCCTAGCCTATCTTCCCTGGCTCTCTGCATCTTGAGAGGCGCCATCTTAGCTCTCTGAGTTCCCTCGGTGGACACATCTGAGGGTTTGAAATTCCTCCAGATCTCACTTTAACTGTCCATTGTCCCTCAGATCCCTTCTGACTGCTGCTCCCCCAGGGGCAGTGTTCAGCCTGTTCAAAGCGTGTTATTTTCTTTTAAAGTTGCCACATTTCCTTAGTGTTATTGTGTGGCAGATTGCAAGTAAATCCCTATTTCCTGGATGCTTTGATTTTTAGATGCATCTCTATTTTAACCACGTCTGTTGAAAATGGCCCACTTCTGATTCTTATTCCAGATTCTGTGCTCGTGGTGAAGGCTCGGCAGCCAAAGCCTTTCTTTGCTGCAGGGAATACATTTGAGATGACTTGCAAAGTGTCTTCCAAGAATATTAAGTCACCACGGTACTCTGTTCTCATCACGGCTGAGAAGCCCGTTGGGGACCTCTCCAGTCCCAATGAAACCAAGTACATCATCTCTCTGGACCAGGATTCCGTGGTGAAGCTGGAGAACTGGACCGACGCCTCTCGGGTGGACGGCGTCGTGTTAGAGAAGGTTCAGGAGGACGAGTTCCGATACCGAATGTACCAGACTCAGGTCTCTGATGCGGGCCTGTACCGCTGCATGGTGACAGCCTGGTCTCCTATTGGGGGCAGCTTGTGGCGAGAGGCAGCGACCAGTCTCTCCAATCCTATTGAGATTGACTTCCAAACCTCAGGTGAGCAGAGAGCTTTGTGAAGTCATAGATTGATCTGAGAGATAAGCCTTAACATTTTAGCCAAGGGTCCTTATAATTTGTTCATTTTTGTGTATGTGAGTGGTGTATGCATGTGGCATATGTGTGTGGTGTATGTGCACATGTGTGCTTTTGCCAGAAGGTGATGTCCGGTATCTTTCTCTGTCACCCTGCCTTATTCCCTTGAGACAGTTTCTCGCTGAGCCTGGAGTAAGGCTGATGGCCAGAAGGCCCAGGGATCCTGATTTTCTGTCTCGCCACCACTGCCGCTGCACACAGGTCTTGGCCATAGGCAGACATGGCCCCACCCAGAGCTTTATGTAGGTGCTGGGTTTTGAACCCAGGCACTCATCATTCGGCAGCAAGCACGCTCACTTACCATGCTGTCTCCCAAGCTCCTGTCCTTCCCTTTTCAAAGGTGTGTGAAGTAGAGTTTAAATACCATGTACTTTACCTATTTAAGGTCCATAGTTCTATGGCTTTTCATATATTTGCAGGATTGTGCCACCATCAGTCCCCAGTGTCAGTTTTAGAACTATTCTGTAGCACCAAAATGAAACTCAGACCCCTTAGCCAGCAGTGTCCAGCCTCCCACCCCAGCACCCACTCTGCTTTCTGTATATGGATTTCCCACACTGTATATGTCATGCATATGTTACCCTGGTGTCTGGCTGACTTAACTGAGCATGGTGTTTTCAAACATCAGCCGTGTTGCCCATGGTTTCAATTCATTTTTATGACTGAGTGCTAGCCTGTGACACACTTAGGTCACACGTGATCATTTCATCAGCTGACAGACGATGACGGACGGGGTGAGTCTAGTTCCCCACTGTTGTTTGGTTGGGTTTTGGGGTATTTTTTTTCTTTGTAAATGGATTTATTAAAAAAAAGGACTGGAGCTCATAGTTTGGACTTCAAGGAACTAAGTAGAGAGAAATGAACATGGCTTGGATGGTTCGGAGCTGGAGCCTGGGCCACGTCTGGTTTCCTGGCTTTCTGCTCCAGGCCAGCAGGTGTGGCTATAGCTCTGGTCCCTCCGCTCAGTGGCATTTCCACACAGGATGGCTCTCAGGCTCGCTCCACTCTGCAGTTTTGGATTGCATAAACTTCCAATACTTGGGCATCACCAGAATTGCTACAGAGCTACGGTATTGATGAATCTGTCAGTTTGGTTTCTTAAGAATCATTCTTCATGATATTTATCTTTGGTGTTTACTATGTTCACAAAGAAATGAATTTATCTTTAGCAACTAGAATATTATCACGTGATAAAGCAGAAAGGCCCACATTATAGACTGGGTAGCTATAAGGTATGTGTTCTCAAGTAAAAGTATTTCACTTCTATGGATGACTCACTAGGCTGTGACACACCTTGGGCACACCTATCTGTACGCTATTAGGTTCTGACACATCAGAGTGCACCAGTCTGTGTATGTCACTAGACTGTAGCATACCCATCTGTGTGTGTGTGTGTGTGTGTGTGTGTGTGTGTCACTAGGCTCTAGCACACACTTCTTTGTGTTACTAGGCTCTGATACATATCTGTGTGTGTGTGTCACTAGGCTCTGACACCCATCTGTGTGTGACACTAGGCTCTGACACACTTGCCTGTGTGTGTATCACACTAGGCTCTGGCACACCTGTCTGTGTGTGTGTCACTTGGCTCTGGCACACCTGTCTGAGTGTGTGTCACTAGACTGTAGCACACCTGTCTGTGTTTCAGTGTGTGTGTTGGGGGGGGGGGGGAGATGGTTTTAGAGCTTCAAATCCCCGGTCTCATTCAGACAATCCATGTGAAGAATTTTCATCTGTGAATATTAGACCCAACAGTCCTAACCTGCCCTGCATGCCAGTTAGGGACCTGAATGCATACCTTTATACTTATCTATAAAAAATCCTGTCATTAATTGAACCAGTATAAGAAAACAAGATGCTTTAATGAAATTATTCACATTTTGGGGTAGAGAGGCGGCTCAGTGATTAAAAGCACGTACTGCTTTTGCAGAGAACACAAGAGTGATTCTCAGCATCTCAACGCCCACCTGTAACCCCGGTCCCCGGGGAATCAGTTTTCTGGGCATCTGTTTGTAGGTAAATCAGAGACCACTGCCTCCGTCTCCAGAGTGCTGGGATTAAAGGCCTGTGCTGCCACACTTGGCCCTTGTTGGGTGTTTCTGTCATGGAAAGGTGTGGGGACTTCTTGACTTACCAAATGATTTCTTTACCCTTGCATCTGTGTTTGTTGAGATGATCACAGAATTTTGTCCTTTTTCTTATGTGTCCATCTTGCTATCTCTATGGTCAATTCCACCTTATTTTACATTTACATTTGGTATCTGATCATTCTTTCAGCTTTGTGGGAGAGGGGAGATATAAATCCTTTGTATTTCTGAGTTAGGGGTAGACATTGGGTCTGTTTCTTAATTCTGTGAATCCCACCCGGGCAGCTCTTTACTTCTGGGTTGAATGGATTGCCTAAAACCTGTACCGTCTGTGGAACTGTCACAGGCTGTTCCGTCTTTAATTAGAAGCTGCCACCTGATTGACCAGCTCAATGCTGGAGCCCCAGATTGTCCCCCAGTAAAGAACTGATTTAAACCCCAAGAGCCTTCACTTCTGCGCATCAGTAGTCCTCCTTAAGATCCAGGACAAAGAAGTCCTCCCCAAGTGCGCCATGCTATCATCTGATCTCAAGCCTGGCCTCTTGTTAGTGTGTTCCCAGGGGACCCACTAGATCATGGCTTTCACTGACCCAAGTATCAGGGCTAGCATGAGATTTAACCCGATGATGTAAGATTCAGCCTTTAAAAAGAATAGCCTTTTTTCTTTTTAGTACAGAAATGTGTGAATAGAGTGAAAGGACTCAGAGGTTAAGAGCACTGGGCACTCTTCCAGAGGACCTGGCATCCATTCCTGGTACCCACAGTGCAGCTCGTGCTGTTTATAACTCCAATCTCATGGGGTCTGACGCCCTTTCTGACCTCCGTGGGAATGAGACACATGTAGTGCTCAGACATACATGCAGGCAAAATGGGCATATACGTAAGATAAAAATAATAATTAGAAATTGAAATAGAGCCAAGTCATAGAAAGTAGAGCAATCACACCCCACCCCCACCCTGCCCTATGAAAGACTAATTTAGTTTTCTTATCCTTTCAGTGTTATCTTCATAACTTTGAAATCTTGGCTATACATGTGATTTTATGACCCACTTCCTCCCCCTGTAATGTGAGATAATCGTTTCTCCTGTTGCAATGAATGCTAGGTAGACACCAGCCCAGTGACTGCATAGAGCAGCGTCAGGTAGCCGTGACCCCAGGGCTGGAGATGCAGATGGGATGCAGTGTTTACTTACAGGAAAATGCTGCTCTTAGATCCTTTTCCTAGGGTGGGGATGGGGTATGGGATATAGCAGTGTCAATGTTTGTACTTAAGAGTCAAGTGCTCCCCATGCTCTCTACAGACTAGGAATCCAGGGACTCTAGTGACTCTGGCCGCTCTCTGAATATTCCAAGTTATAGTCTGTGGTCTGCAAAGTTAACCAGACAAATTCCTTCACAAAACAGACTTTCCACAGAAATAGACCATAATGAAAATATTTCTAAATATCCCATTATTCTGGGATAATGACCATATTAACGTCGAGCTATTGATTTCACTAGAAGGAAATCCACTACTGTGAATTGTTTGCTACAATGAGGGCCTTCTTCCCCAGCCCGATCTGCATAGTGAGACAGAGCACAGACCCTGCCTTGGTTCCCACGGCAGCCGCCAGTAGGGAACTGGGAGTTATGACTTGTGACCCAGAAGGCATTTAGAGTTTTCTTTGGAAATATAAAGAAAAGTGGCATTTGTTCAAATTAGGTAAGTCTTTCTTCATTGTTTTAAATAAGAAAAATACATAAATCAGTACAGCATGTCAGTGTTTGGTCACGTGGGTTCTCTCAGAAGGATCCAAATGCTTTCGAACTTTCAAAGAAAGTCAGAGCAGAGGTGCTTATTACAAAGTCTCTAATCTAAGGGGAGAAGCAGGATCCCCTATTGAACATGGCCACTGCCCCCCTGAGCCGACAGAAATCGCATTGCCAGCCATTTCCACAGAACTGCTTCAGAGCTGTAAGGCTGGCCCTGTCTGTCCACACAGTCCTGGGCAGAGCAGGTCGAGAGTATGAGATGCTAAGGCAGCTGGGGCTGGAGCCGAGACACTGAAGGAGACGGTGTGCTTGTCTGGTGCACAGGTCTCCCTAACACCCCTGCCTCCATAACCAGCCTTTCTTTACTGTTCAAATTACCCATGTCCTCGGTGCTAGGAAAGCAGTGTACTGACTTACTATTAGTCAATGAAGTGAGAACAGAGCCAGAGCCTTTTCAGCCCATTGCCTCGTGGCGGTGTGACCTTTCACACACCCTCCGGATGGAGTAGCTTTTGATGGATGCTTTAAACACACTTTGGGGTGCTTTTCCTTTCTGCTAATCTGGACAAGAAAACAGTAATATCCCTGTCCCTCAAGCAAGCTTTAGCTCGGCTTCTATGAGCTGGGTTAGTAGAGCTGGTGAGGAATCTAGTGGTGTTCTGTTTCTAGAGCCGGCCATGCTTTCCTGAAAATCCGAGTAGACTCTCATAGCACCGATGTCCTAGAACTTTCTTTCCCGTTTTCCCATTCCTGGATTTCAGAAGTTGAGATGATAAGGTTAAGCATTAAACTGTTGGGATCAGTTTGGCTTGAGCTATGAAATGCCCTTACCTAAGAGGGAATCCCAGGTAAGTTCAAAGTGATCATTAGGCGGCTGGTCTCCTCGGGGATGTGAGGCGAATCCTGTCTCAGTGGAGGATGTAGTTCTGTTCTGTTTGATGCTAGTGTAAACTAGATGTGCATATACACGTACACACAGACACACATGTATATGCCTGTACATGATATGTACATGTATATACGTATATCAAGGCTTTAGGTTCACAGCAAAATTGACTCAAAAGTATAGAGCACTCCCATATGTGTCCTGCCTTCCCCAACCTGGATGGTCTTTTAAAGGACGCTCCACGCTGCCTCAGTTTCCCCTGAAATCCTGGCATTTTCTCAGTGCCCTACCATACTTTATCTAAACATTTCCAGTGTTGGCTGGTCCTTCTCCTCACTGGGTTTCAGTCCTTTAACACTGGGGTCTGTCTCAGGGTTCTGTCCGCTTCAGGACTGCAGAACATACTGAGGCCGCTCCCTCAACTACGACCAAAAGCACATGTGGCTCAGCTCCTGACCCTCTGGTTTGGGCTGCACTGAAGGAGAAAGCAGCCCAAGCTTACCCTCTGCGAGGCGAAGTGAGCGCATCCTTCAGACAGAGCCGTGGTTGGTGAGCAGAGACAGTTCAGTTCGGATTTAGTCAACACGGAGTTCAGGTAGATGACCCCGATGCGACTATCTGCGTCGTGAGAGGAGATCTTACAAGGCCCATTGTATGGCTTTTCTAGACCGATTCCCAGAAATAAGAACCACATTTGGATGCTCTTGGCGCGTTAGGAATGAAATTTGAACTTGTGTGAAAGAACGCTCTGCAGCTTCCCTGTGACTGTCTTCCAGGTCCCATGTTTAACGCCTCTGTGCACTCAGACACGCCCTCCGTCACCCGGGGAGATCTCATCAGACTGTTCTGTATCGTCACTGTGGAGGGAGCAGTGCTGGACCCAGGTACCCCCCCATCCTTTCTCCTCCCCCGCCCCTGTTGCCTTCTGTGAACGGTCCTCCCGCCATCTGTCACTGTCACGCAGAGTGTGAACTGTCTGTTGGTGTCCACTTGTCTTAGTCAAGGTTTCTGTTGCTGCAGTGAAGTACCATGACCCAAAAGCAAGTTGGGGACCAAAGGGTCTGTTTGGTTTCAGACCTGCATTGTAGATCATCATGGAAGGAAGTCGGGGAAGGGGCCTGGGCGCAGGGCTGGGGCGGAGCTCGTGGAGGGGTGCTGCTTCCTGGCTCTTCCCATGGCTTGCTCACCCTGCTTCCTTGTAGAACCCGTCCTGGGTTATAACACAGGCGTGGCAACAGCCTCAACGGGCTGGCGCTCTCCCCTCAGTCACTAACTTAAGGATTTCCCTTATAGCCTGATCGCCTGGAGGCATGATCTCAGTTATAAGGTTCCCTCCTTCCAGATAACTGTGGCTTGTGTCAGGTTGACAGAGGACTAGCCAGCACTCCCCTTTTCCTGACCCGTCGCTGGCTTGGCTCTGTGAGGCTGTGCATCTGTTGTGAGATTGGAAACACTTGTCAGGACGATCAGTAGATCTCTTCCTGGCTTGTTGTGGCCTGGTTAGAAACCCGCTCACAGGTTCCTCTTCCTGCCCCATGTCATTCATTCCCCCTTTCTCAACTCCTTCAGAACGCAGGAGCAGCTGTAGATGCTGGGAGAAGAGCAGTGAGCATGCTCAAGGTCTGCCCCTGAGAGCTCGCACCCGTCACGAAAGACAGAGCAGAGCAAAAGTGGCGCCATTTATAACTTACAGGATGTCTTTGTCAAGCCTTTCCCGTTGTACTGAAGAAGGAACCTTGTGCGTGCTAGGCCTGTCCCAAGCCATGTCCCCAGTTCTATGAACCTTCTCTTTACAGAAAAGGTGGACCTTGCCTGCAGATGCCTCAGAATCCTGGGCCCGTCCCTCATGCATTGTCTGCTTGGTGCCTTCAGCAGCCAGATGACGTCCCTCTCTCTCGTTGGCTCCTCTGTTCTTAAAGGAGCATTAAAGACCTTAGGGTGTGGCCCTTATGGCTGAGTGGGACTATACCCACCGTTGCCTTTCCCCAAAGAGTCTGTGCAGAGACTGGCTTGCTGAGGCCTGCCCTCCTCCCTTCCACCCACCGTGACCCTGACACTGCCCAGCCCCACCCCATTCCTAGCAAAGTCATGCACAAAGCTAGCCAAATTCTGGGAGCCAAATTCATGTGTTTCTGTGTGTGGACCTCGGCAAGCATGGCCCTGGAAACAGCAGGCAGGTGTTGCTCTGTGTGAAGGGGCAGTGCTAATAACCAGAGATGGTGGGCCCCGCAGGCCTCGCCAGCATCTGAGAGTAAACTGCTGGGTAGCCATTCCAGTCAGAGTGCATCCCTGGCTCCGGCGGGACTTGTGTAAAGCCTGCTTAGCAAGAGAAGTCGGGCCCTGAGAAAGCGACCACCACTGCTCCAGGGCTGGGAAGCACAGAGGTACCTCAGACCGTGGACATGAAGGGAAGGTAGAAAAGATTTCAGGGAAAGGCAAGCAAAACCTCCTTAAAGGCCAGGCAGTGGTGGCGCATGCCTTTAGTCCCAGTGCTTGGGAGGCAAAGGCAGGTGGATTTCTGAGTTCGAGGTCAGCCTGGTCTATACAGAAGAACAGCCAGGGCTATACAGAGAAACCCTGTCTCGAAACCCTGCCCCCCCAAAAAAAAACCCAAAAACCCCTTATTTATGATATACACAGATATAAACCCTCCAAATGCTCTTTCTCAGCAGATTAATAGGTTGCCAGTTATGCCTTTCATGTAAACCTCTTTTCTCCGATGTAATTGCAAAAGCTATAGGTAGCTGGTATCTTGCAAATCACAGTTTTCCAGAACTTTGCACTCTTGCTCTGTGTGGGTGGAGGATTCTGAATGATTAAACACAAATTGTAATTTCTCTCTTTTTTCATTCATCCTATGGCTCTGAGAGGGAATTCTCAGTGGGAAAGTTGCATAAGTGGGCTGAGAGCCAAGGCGCTGCTGTGTCCCAGCAGGGCGGGAGCGGCCAAGCGTGGGTGGCACCAGAGTCAGGCTCTGAAGCAGAGCAGAGGCAGTGTGAGTCATCAAGGAGAAGGGGGTGTCTCCAGAGGGTGCTATGGGGTGCAAAGGGATGGGGCCCAGCCACTGAGGGGAGCTGAGGAGCTGGGCTTTCCTGTCCTTGCTGCTCAGCCATTGCCCAGAGGCAGTCGAGTAGCTGAGAGGTAAGGGTGAGGCATCTCTCCCAGGGCAGGTGACTTCCGTGTTCTGGAAACGGTACAGTCGGAGGACATCAGCGTCTAGT
The DNA here is from genome assembly GCA_964023405.1 of Apodemus agrarius. Taxonomy (NCBI): domain Eukaryota; kingdom Metazoa; phylum Chordata; class Mammalia; order Rodentia; family Muridae; genus Apodemus; species Apodemus agrarius. Next base: position 61,526,292 of record OZ030007.1, read on the forward strand.
ACCTATCCAGTGTGTGTGATGAGATGGGTGTCTCAGCACAGCAGATGCCCACAGAGGGACCCACATCCTTGACAACAAGTACTGTGCCCTCCCTTCTGACAGCATCTACCTGTCCAGCCGTGTGTGGAAGTGAGGGCAGCCACCTTTATCACTATTACTTTTATTATCACTCGTTCCCACTGGGTCCTTCGTGGGAAACATGTAGATCCTGAGCTTGTAGCCACAGGAACCTTTGAACAGAAGTCCTCAAGGAGCCAGGCATCCACCCCAATGGTAATGGGTATCTATTTACCAGTGGGTAAATGGTAGTTTACTCCCAGAAGCTGGTGAGGCCTGCAGGGTCTCTGGTTATTAGCACTGCTCCCTCACACACAACACAACCTGCCTGCCTGTCCCCTGGGCTGGGCTTCCAGAGGCCACACAGAAGCACACAGGCCAGGCATAGTTCTTGGCAGTGTTCGCCCACGCTGTTAATGGGGATTTAAATAAATAAATAAATAAAAGCTTTTAAAGTGTATGTGTGTTTGTCTATTTATGTCTGTGCACAGTGAGTGTGTGCACATCTGTCTGTCCATCTGTCTGTCTATCTGTCTGTCTGTGGAGGCCAGAGAGGATGTCAGATCCCTTGGAGTTGGAGTTACAAGCAGTTGTGAGCTTCCTGACATGGGTGCTGAGACCTGAACCACTGAGCTCTCTCTCCAGAGTCCTGTTAATCTCGTTGTGCAGTAAGCTAACACGGCTCGTTCGGGTCATGTGGCCAGGAGGTGCTGGGATTCTGGCCCAGGCTAGCCACCTTAGCATCCTGTGATGCACAGTGGAGAATGATGTAATGGGAACAGCTCTATGCCTTGTCATTGGTTGCCACTCTAGACTCCGACATGACCTGGGTTTCCCTGGGTAGCGGAGCCCACTCTGCCCTGACGCGGAGGGGGATTCAGGCAGTCCACAGTCCACAGCACTTTCTCCATTCCCACCAAGCTGGTCTCAGAGACCTACATGCTGAGAACTGGTTATGCTGAGGTGCCACCGGGGGTGGGCGGAGGAGGGAGCTGACCTGCCTTAGAATTGGAGTTATCACGTGGACCTGTTTGGAAATGCCCACTTCGAGGTGAGCTCCCTTCTGTCTTACGTGGGTCTGGATGACATCTGTTTGCCTTAGGATGCGTTTTCGAAGTTGTTAATGTACTGCATATAAAAAGTCCCAGGTTTTGTTTTGGTTTGATTTAGGTTTTGTAGTCTACCAAGAGAGCACTTGCCCAGCCCAGCACTGGGTTCAGTCCCCAGTGTTTTTTTTTTTTTTTTTAGAAAAAGGGATTTTGTCAAGCAGCCTAAGATGCAGCTGTGTTTCTGGCCCACGGTCCCCACATGCCCTCTGGATGAGTCCTGAAGCCCACCGGCTGGTTTGGATCAGTACAGTCAGGGCAGGGGTGGAGGGTCTGGGCCAGCGTGTGGCCTCGGGTTCCACATCCTGTAACTTAATCCTGTACCTTCCTTTCTCTTTGGCCCGGCTTAATGTATTTGAGGCTGTTAGAACCTCAGTTTCACAGAGTACTTCATGATCCACTAGCTTTACGCTCTAGGACTATTAACTGTGTTCAATTTTCTCAGCTTGATTTTTTTTTCCCTTCTTGTTTTGAACTTAAATACTTCTGCAAGGGGGAAGAAAACAATAAAACAGAACAAACCACAGTGAACAATAAAATCCAAACGGTCTACAACTTTAAATCTGGTACAATTTATTTTATGTGCAGGCTCTGGTTCTGCTTGAAATGCCCGGGGACCCTTCATAGACAGGGCAGTCTGTAGCCCCAGATCCTCTTCCCGTGGTTCCGTAGGGCAGGGGTGGTCTGGCCGGACACACTACTGTCTGTGGCCCCGTGACCTTGCCACAGGGGAGGCTGTGATAGTGAATCTTCACAGGCTGCCTGGAGGTTGTATAGAGCGGACCTGGCCAGGAGTAAGGGTGACACACACAGGACCGTGGACATCATTTCTGCTCACCCTCTGACCTCAGCACTTTGGCTCGGTAATCCACAGATGACATGGCCTTCGATGTGTCCTGGTTTGCGGTACATTCTTTTGGCTTGGACAAGGCTCCCATCCTCCTCTCCTCCTTGGACCGGAAGGGAGTCGTGACCACAGGCCAGAGGGACTGGAAGAGCACTGTCAGCCTGGAGCGAGTGAGCACGCTGGAGTTCCTGCTGCAGGTGCACGGCTCTGAGGACCAGGACTTTGGCAACTACTACTGCTCCGTGACTCCCTGGGTGAGGTCACCGACAGGTTCCTGGCAGAGGGAAGCCGAGGTCCACGCCAGGCCCATCTTTATAACTGTGAAGATGGATGGTGAGTTCCCGCTCTGGGTGTCCGGAGTGTCTCCCCATGCTGTGCTACAGCACGTGCAATCCAGGCTTCTCTAGTTTGGTCCACCTTGTTCTTCCCTGTTACCTTTGCAACCCTGGCCTGGTGACAACCACTGGGCAAGGACTTTTAGGAGCCTTGGCTCCTCTGTGATCCTGTGGAAACCCACTTCCCCATATCCTAAGGTGGGCATGGCTTCCGCTCTGTGGGGGCTGAGGATTAAAGACTGTCTAGCCCAAGGCTGGCTTTGAACTCCTGATCTTCTCACTCTACCTCCCATCACCCATTGTTTTAATTCTTGGAAAAGGAAGGTTTCCCTGGAGCCTTTGGCAGAGCGGAGACCTCGTAAACCCTACAATAGAAGAGTGTCTCTACTGGCCCATACCAAAGCCACCCCACCCAGACCAACCTAACAGTCAGGCCTCTGCCCCACCTCCAGCCACTCCCAAGCCTCGCTGAGCTGGGCATTTGTCCCCTTATTCTCAAGAAACGTGTCTGCCCTGTGAATGCTTCAGAGTGCTCAGAACAAGCCCATGGAGAGAATTAATTCCAGATGCTTGAGGGTTAGAAGCATTGACCAAGGGCCGGTTTCCCTAGTGGCGGATCTGTCTGAGGAGAAGGACCTTTGAACTCCTGCCCCTCCTCGCTTAGTTTTTCCCTTGGGTGACTTTTTCTGAGGAGTCTACTTATAGTCATCCCAGATGAAGAAGACAGTGACTGACCAGAGAAACAATTTCACCCAAGTCCAGCATGGTGAGCAGTGAGTGTATTAGTGTTACAGGAGTCTGGGTAGTTGCAGGCAGCCAGAAGACTTCACACTCCCCCTCCCCCGCCATACACACACCAGGAATTACTAACCACTGCTCTATCCGAGTGGAGGGACGAGGCCTCCTGAGCCACTTTTCCATCCTCCCCAAAAGGAAACATTAGTAAATCGGCTCTTGAAAGGGTCTCGTGCAGGTAGGCACAGCCAGTCTGCTTGGAGATGGCAGCAGCCATACCCTGTGTGGAGGGAGGGCGGAGCTCCGTGGACCTCCTCCTGAGTGGCAGTGGTCTCTCCATGCCGCTGTTAGGAAAATGGATCATTCTAAACATTAAGGACCTGGTCAGAGGCAGGCACCTACCCAGACCGCTGGGGGAGGGACGATGGCCCTCTGGGGTGGGATCTAAAGTTCTGTCATCTCTGCCCCATTTGCATCTTAAACTCTGCTTGAAGTGACTCCATATGAGAACCCAGATCCACCAAACAAGTAGGGGAGTGATTATTCACTTTGCTTGATAATTTACTATAGTGTTTCTTAAAATAGCGCCTTTAGTACACTTCAGTTATTTGATGCATAGAAATTGATTTATTCAGTCTTTTTTTCTCTCCCTCTCTAAAGGATGCATCTGCCGTTCAATGCGCGGTGCCCTTATACTGACTTTTAAAAATCAATCTCCTGCCAAAACCCTAAAAAGAAGTTGACATTCAAAGGCATCAAGTAAAATCTCTTTACTGCGTGCCGCCCCAGCCCCCACCCCCACGTGCCCAGCTTCACAGAACTGAGCGGGGGACATTTGTTCATTTCGTCACCAGAGCTGAGCTGCTCCTGTCTGAATCACATGCCAGGTGCAGCTGTGAGCTCTGATCTCTGCAGAGATTCACTGCAGGAGCTGGGGGGTGAGGAAGGGGGGTGAGCCTGTGTTCTCTACCCCCTCCCCACTCCATCCCCCCTAACGCGTCCACTTTCTGTCTCCTGCCCAGTGCTGAACGCCTTCAAGTACCCGCTGCTGATCGGCGTGGGCCTGTCGACGGTCATCGGGCTCCTGTCCTGCCTCATCGGGTACTGCAGTTCCCATTGGTGCTGTAAGAAGGCGGTGCGAGAGACGCGGCGGGAGCGCCGCAGGCTCATGTCCATGGAGATGGACTAGGCAGCTGGAGATGGAGGGACAGAGGAACGTTGTAGGAGCGGTGGGGGTGAGAAGAGGACTCTGATATTTTACAAACCAAGTGTGTCACACTAAAACCAGTCCTCTCTAATCTCAGGTGGGACTCGGCGCTCTCTCTTTTCTGCATGTCAAGTTCTGAGCGCGGACATGTTTACCAGCACACGGCTCTTCTTCCCACGGCACTTTCTGATATGTAACAATGAGTGTGTGTTTCCCCCAGCTGCAGCTTTTTAATGGTTAGTCCCCGTCTAATTAGTTTTCTTCTAGCGGCTTATCGATCCTCTGATTTGTGTGTGTTGATCACTTTCGATTTGAGGGATCGCGGTGAGGAAGGGCGAAAGCATTCAGAGTTGGTCATCGTGGGTAAGAGGGTACCTGCCCACCCGAAAGCCAGCATCCACAAGCAGCTAGCGTCCCGAGAGCTGCTACCTGCTGCCCTCCACCCCGGCCCAGAGCTGATACAGACCTGTGCCGAGGTGAGCTGTGGCTGTGACTGCCCTGCCCATCCCCCATTGTCAGGAGTTTAAACTATATTGGAACCTAAGCTCTGTAACTTCTTGACCCGGAAGCCTTTTGTTTCCCCTCCTTCTCTGCCCTCTTCTGTTTCCGGGTTTGTTTCTGTGAGAGTGAGGATATGGCAGCCTTGGAGTCTAGAATTCGGCTTTCCACCAAGCACCTTATCTCGCCACCTTAGCCTTAAGAATGAGTATGAAGAAAAGTCCACTACCGCCTCTGTCTAGGGCAGAAGGTCTGTGAGGAAGAGGACCCTGGGGGAGGAAGGGAGCAGATGCTCGCTCACTCACTCGCTCTGGCCGTTCTGAGGTCACTGTGCTCCAGGAACCCCAGGGCGAGTTGTGCCGCTGAGCCAGGAGCCCTGTCCCTTCATGCGGGGCACTGTCCCTGGGGCCATGGGACCGGCATGGGAGCCACAAATGCACACACCGAGCTCCTTCACAGGAAGGCAGACTGCTCCCTGCAAGACTGACGTCAAGGAAGCAGAAACTGCCTAGAGCAGCGTGTGTTCTCCATGACCTTTTCAGTCCTTGAAGTCTCTTTAAGATCCCCGCAGGGGATAGTGAAGAGGGGTATACTTTGTGGACGCTTGCTTTCCTATTAGAAACACGAAGGGAACCCAGCAATTTACTGTTATGTGATTGGCCTGTAAAATAGAGTTGAGAAAAGCTGGCTCTCTCTGCCTGGCTGGGCCCAGCAGGAACTGGACAGCGGGCAGGCACACCTTCCAGGTCACCAGCGCCTGCTCCATCAGGGTCTCAGCCAGGCAAAGTCTGTCACCCCAGCATAGCTTTCCATGAGCCTCCCCTGGGTACTGAGGCTCACCACCCACCTGGCACCCTCCCCCGCCCTCTGCCTCTGAAGGCTTTAACATTGGTGTCTTCCAAAGGGGGGAGGGGATTCCTTTCTCTTAAGCAATAAAGTAATATGAAAAGATGGCCAGTGCAGCTCTGTCACCACAGACAGGATGCGCTGACGCCCCCCCCCCATGTGGCCCGTGGTGGCTTTTGTATTTGCCACCCAATTTCTTCTGCTTGTTTTGAGCCCACCTGGGGGGCTGCTCATGTGATAAGATTCTGAGTGAGTGGCTGCAGCCAGCTGGGCTCCAGGTTTAGAGTCCGTAGCAGGTGCACCCCACGCAAGCAAGAGAGGCCAGAGAAAGGGAAGGCGCTGGCAGACATGGTTGTTCTGCATGTCGCTTTCTTATTTCTAGCTCAGACGTGAGGCACAGGTACAAACAGGTACAAACAGGAATTAGGGGAGTAGAACCAGGTATTAGGAACAGCCTTCGAGCCCGTGCCATTACTGAAGAAGATTCAGGGTCTCTGCAGAGCAGTCCTCCTTTGGAGGACGAGAGACTTAGCCTTGGATGAGATGAGACAAGCCCTAGATGAACACAAAGCCACGGTGGCCCACGTGGGCGATTGATGGTGGGAGATGAGCGATCGGGCCTACCTCTCCCTTTCGTCTCAGGTTGAGACCTGAGTCGTGGAGGCCATTCCCAAAGCCCCTGTTGCTCAGGGCTGGGAGAGGGGTCAGAAAGCCCAGGACTTAGTTCCTTTTGGGAATATTAACATTCTGGGGTGTGTGTCTTTTTAAGTGTGGCCAAACACTCTTGATGTACCAAATAGTGTTCCCCATGAGGCGCTCTTCCGGAAGCTCCGCCCTGCCACGCTGCTCGGAGGGAGGGAGGGAGGGAGGGTCACAGGACCAGGCCTCGGCACATGAAGTTGCACTTCGTAAAGAGAAACTTTATAGAAGGTTGGGTATTTTTCCTAATCACAAAAATCCCCCGCTGAAAGAACCTAAGCTACATTCAGATCGAAGCCTCGAAATTACTTTAAATTGTTTACTTTACGATGTTTACACACACGACTCACTTTTTTAAAAAAATAAGAAAACTGCAAACTCTGGCTTTTTAACAACTTTTCAGATTTTTCATGCATGGGATCTGCTGGCACCCTGACTCACCAGCTGCAGTAAATCCTCATTTAGAAATGTCCCGACATGTGGCTCTGCGTGTCTTCCCTCCCAGCCCCACGGCTCCCTCCTGCCCAGACCTCTGTCTGTTTCTCTGGTGGCTTTTGCCTCCTGCTTTGCAGATCGCCTGCAGCCATGATTTTGTTACGGCAACCATGAGCCAAAGACTGCGCCTTCGGAGCAGGAACAAGAAGCAATACTACACAACTTGCTACTTTCGGGGGGAATTTATTTTATTTTATTTTTTAGCTTCACTGACGATAACAGAGGAAGAAAGGAATTAAGGTTTAGGTAAGTTCTCTTCCACTGTGTGACCAGATTCTCGGTGACACACAAATGTGCAGATCACTAGGAGAACAAGGTTGGGTTTCTTTTCTAGTGTATAACACAAGGATCTGCAGAATTTTCCGTAGACAAAGAGAAGGTCTTGTGTATTTTTGTCCCTATCCAAGGTTATACAGACTAATTGTGTTGTTTTATACTGTGGCCACAAATATTATGCAATGCACCATTTGGTTTTGTCTTTATTTTATTAAAGGAAGTTTAATTTAAATCAGAGTTGCGTGAGGAAGTTGATATCGGCTTCTGCGGCCTCCTCTCACCAGGGGGAGGGAGTGTGACTGGTTCCAGTTGCAATGTCAGTCAGTACCTTCTGATCTCTTCAAATCCTGTAAAAACAGTCTCAGGCTGGAGAGGTGATCCAGTCAGTAAAATCCTTGCCATGCAAATACAGGGGCCCCGAACACAACTGCTGAACCTTGGAGTGTTTGTGAGGTGACGGTAGGGGAGCTGGGGAAAGAGCTCGGTGGTTAGAAGCTCCGGTGTTCTTGCAGAGGACCCCAGTCCAAGTCCTAGTATCTCCATGGTGTCATAACATCTGTAACGCCAGTTCTAGGGGATCTCATGCTCTCCCTCTTCAGGCCTGTCTGCGCACGAGGTACACATGTGGTATGCATACGGACGTGCAGGAAAAACATTCATAAACATAAAACAAATCTAAACTATTTGTATGTATACCTACATATATGTATATACATGTTTGTGTGTGTGTGTGTGTGTGTGTGTATAAAAAGGTTGGGCAGGACATAGTGGCACACACTTACAATTCCAGCACTAAGAAAGTAGTAGGGACAGACAGGTGGTTCCCATCCAGTCCATTGAGAGACACTGTCTCAAAAAAAAAAAAAATGGTGGACAACAGTAGAGGTTGTTCTTGCCTCTGCATGTACACACACACATATGCATGCATGCATATAACATTGTAGATTTTGACCTGCAATGAAATAGCTGTATTTTGTCAAGTCCATTGGAGTTCCAGGCGTAGTCAGTCAGGTTGACACCAGCAGCAGCCAGCACATCAGTGGTGAGGTTCCCAGCGAGCAGAAAGGCGAGAGCCCTGGGATCCTACTGCTCGGGGTCCTCTGGGCCCCCTGTTGAATTCCCACGACCTTTAGAGGTCTCCTTTCAGGAAAGAGAAGTTAGAAACCATCCCTTTCTGCAAATGAGGAAACACACACCCAAGTTCGGTGACCAGATTGAGACCGGAACAGGTGGGTTTTCTGACTCATGCTGCAGTTCAGAGCCCAACTCTGGAAGCCACCAGCCCCTTCAGCATGAAAACCACACCGCAGGCCTGGGAGGGGCAAGTGCCCACAACCCCTCCCCTTTCTCCCCCTCAGCAGGCTCCTGCACCCCACCCCCACCCCAGACTGACCCTCCTCTTAGCCTTGTTTTGTGCCCTGTATTTCTGTGTCCCCTCTAACTACAACCTCCTGTCAGTTATCCAGCGGAGTGTGTAGCCCAGCCTCTCACATCCTATGGTTTAATGTCGGCTGTCAAAATGGCCTGCCATTCCCTTCCCTTCAGTTCAGACACTGATGCAGGCAGAGCCTAGCTCGGGAGACCCTCTACTGTTACTGAAATGGTCCCTTTCTCAATGTCAAAAGCAAAACAAATGTCCGCCCACACCTACTGTGTGCTCAGGCACTGCTGAGGCTGGCCACCTGCCACAGGCCTGCGCCTGGGCCTTTCCTCACTCTGGTTGCTGCAGAAATCTGGCTAACGGTCTAACTTGTACTTCTCCAGGTTCCAGGGCTCCACCACTGATGGGTCTGAGAGGCTGCCTGACAAGTGCTCTGAGTGTCTGATAGAGCCAAGAGGACTGGGGCAGTCACTGCCGTGGCCCCGGACTCAGTCTCACTTTGGAATTGTAGGGGTAATGTGCCCTGCACGAGTGTGCTCTCGAGACTTTGAGTCAACCCACGGAGCTCCAGCACGGGTTCCCGGATGGCGGACACTCCGCCTCCTGTAACTTCAGGCCAGAGCCCGTGGGACTCTGGAGTAAAAGCTGTGTAATGATCTGGGTGTGGTAGGACCGCCACAGAGCAGTGGCGGGCACTGGAAAGGTGGTTTTACTCACAGATGGAATCCAGACCACACACACTTGCGTCTCCTTAGAGGCCATGTGGACGACACCCACATCAGTGAGGAGAAAGAGGAGAAAGTGTACAAAATGTCTAGCCCTAACTTTCGGGTGAGGCAGGAGGAGGGAAGTCGTGAATGCACAATACGGGAAATGGGGTAGCCCTGAACTGGTGGCATGCTTTCGACGCTGTGTTCTTTGCTTCCCTGGTCAACTCAGAGAAATCAAGGCTTCAAATGTTAAAACATCGTCTGAAAGGAAAACAGCTTGGTGAACCCGCTCCCTGCACCGAGTGTGGGGCCTGCTGAGGCTCTGCTCCACCTGCTCCCCCGAGTCCCCCCACCTCCTGTCCAGCAGCATGGGTTGCTATGGCTACCTAGAGTCCTTCGTTGGTCGGTGAAGCAAAGGAATGTGGAGGTCTGACTGTTTTCAAAGCATGCTGATAAAACTGGATAGCCATCTGCAAGAGAATAAAATTGGACCTCACATCATATACAAACATCGTGCCAAACCAGTAAAAACCCAAAAATGTAAGACAGAAGCTATTTAGAAAGGGAAGAAAGGAGAAAATGCGGGGGGGGGGGGGGAATGTTCAGAACGTAGGATTTGATCATTATTTCTTGGGTATGACACCAAAAACATACGTAGCAAGATCAAAAATAGGCAAATGGAACCTTATCAAACATTAAAATGTTCCTGTGTCAAACAAAGTGACAGTAAAAAGGAGAAAATATTTACAGATCATATACATGATACCAGTTAATATCCAGACTTGGATTGTAAAACAAAACAAAAAATAATAATAAGGAAGGAACTCACATAGAAAAATATAAAGAATGCATACAAATAAGAAGATGCCCAGTATCGTTGCCCATAAGAGAAGTGCAGGTCAGAACCACCAGGAGATGTCATCTGACATGGGCTACGTTGTCCACTCTCAAAAAGACTGTGTCTGGTGCTATCCTGGTGAAGAATGCAGGGAAGAGGCCGAGGGCGTGGCCAGTGGTTGCAGGTACTTGCTGTTCTTACAGAGGATCCAGTTTCCAACATTGGGTGGCTCACAACTGCCTGTAACTACAGCTCTGCAGCTCCAGGGGATCCAATGCCCCTTTCTGACCTCCAAGAGCACACACGTGTGGCGCGCACACACACACACACACACACACACACACACACACACACATGTGAAAATTTTAAAATGCAAGAAAATTTGGAATAAGCCATGTTGCTGTAGATATAATGTAGAGCCATTATGCAAAATAGTATGGAGGTTCTTCAAGAGATTAAAAATAGAGCTGCCAGATGAGTTAGCAGCCCCACTTCTGGGAATATGTCCTAAAGAAAATCTGTTCTTAAAGCAGTGCCTCCAAGAGACACGTATGCTCATTATAGTCACAATAGCCAAGAGGTAGAAGCAAGTTAAATTCCATCAGCAGATGAGTATGTAAACAAAATGTATGTACACACAGTGGAATATTGTTTAACCTTTAAAAAGAAAATTCTAGGCTGGGTTGATGGCTCAGGCAGGTGACATGTACACCATGCCAGCATGAAGGCCCGGTCCCCAACACTCTTGTGTTGTAATTTCAACATTGAAGCTGAAGCAACCGACGCCATGTGAGAGACTTTGCCTCACAAGAATAAGGCGGAGAGTAATCAAGGAAGGCCCTAATGTCCACCGTTTCCTTCCATGTGCATGCTTAGTCTTAGATACATGAAGATCCCTCCCACACACATACAACAAAATACAAAGAGAGGAAGATGATAGATAGATAGATAGATAGATAGATAGATAGATAGATAGATAGATAGATGATAGATAGATAGATAGATAGATAGATAGATAGATAGATAGATAGATAGAAGACATAGATGACAGACATGATTAATAGATGATAAATAGACTGGCGATGGATCCATTAGGTGATAGATCAATTGATGATAGACAGGGATAGGTGATTAATAGATTGATAGGTGATAGATCGATTGATGATAGATGATTAATAGATGATAGATAGCTAGATAGATATCCTTGAGCATGCTGCAACATGATTGAAACTTAGTGGTTACACCAAATGGTATAAGCTAGTCACAGGAATCACTATATTGGATTCCTCATGCAGAGTCTCTAAAGCCGTCGGAAAGCAGGGCCCCACAAGGTAGGAAGGAGATAGCTAAGAGCCAGGAGAGAAACCAAAGAATTCCAGCGTCACAGGGTGAAAGGCTTGGGCTCTACTGAGCAATGGTGTGTACATAGACTACTGCTAAGCCAACACCGAAGTTGTGCATCTCACACTGTCGAGGCTGCTTGCGTAAGCATAGTGCATGCCACTAGAATTTAGTGGCAGGCAGAACGACTGGGAAGAGTTAGGGGGTGATAAAGCATGGAAGGGCTCAGTGCGCCCATGGCACCACAGATGTTATTAGTGTTTTCCATTTTAAAGAAAAGGCTTGGGCTGGAGAGATGGTCCAGCGGTTAAGAATGCCGACTCCTCTTCCAGAGGTCCTGAGTTCAATTCCCAGCAACCACATGGTGGCTCCCAACCATCTGTAAAGGGATCCGATGCCCTCTTATGGTGTCTGAAGAGAACAATAGGTGTACTCATATACATAAGGTGGCCATATAAATAAGGCCAGAGCAAATGGCGCTGTAAAAAAAAAAAAAAAAAAAATTTTTTTTAAAAGGCATTACTGGTCTTGCTTATTATATAAGACAGTAGATTCTTGACAAGTTGGATGGAGTGACACACACTTGTAATCATGGAACTTGGGAGGCTGAGGCAGAAGTGTTGCTGTGAGTTAGTACAAGGTCAAGCCTGTGCTACATAGTGAGTTTGAGGCTGGCCTGGGCTATGTCATCCTAGTGTAGCTTGAAACTAGGGGGGAAAGCAGGATGTTTAGGGCTAGTGAGGTGGCTTAGCAGGTTAAAAGCACTTGCTGCCAAGCCTGACTACCAGATTCAGCCCACAGAACCCACAGTGCAGGCAGCAAACGTGCTGCAGCGCATGTGCACCCCACCGCATGTGCACCTCACCGCATGTGCACCCCACCAACACGCACACAAATAGATTAAAATAATTCCTAAAGCTGGCTCTGCAGTACAGAGGACGCTTTAACTTTGCAGGCTGAGTAAGTCACAACAGATGGGTGTTTGTCCCTGAGGGTGGGCACCAGAGCTTCCTGGCCCCACCCCTTCCTCCCTATTTAGGGCCAATTCAGAGTCTTCTCTAAACTGTGCATCAAAGTTGCTTGTCAATCAGGAAGTTTATGGACTCGCCTTTTCCTGGGGAAAGTTCTCTTAACAAGACAGGACGCAGGAATCCCTGCTGGGGCTCCTTCCTTTCTTCTTGCATCCCTGTCCCCATTCTACTCCTGTGCCTTTGCCCACAGAAATTCAATTCATACTTTTCCTCACGTTGAGAACTTCTTCAGCCTTTAGTAAACTCACCAATGGGGTGAGGGCAGAACGCAGTCAGAGCAAAGCGGCTGGGAGCAAGACCTGATGGCATCCTCTACCACAGGCCCAGGATGCAAGGGGTCACTGGAGCCTTGGTCTCTTCCTCAGACTCAGGGTTCACTGAGGTCGCTGTGCTCCGTGTGTGGAGTGACTGGTGTTCTGCACAGGCAGCCTCAGTTTGCTTGACGTCAGCAAGTCTGGGCGTAGGGGAAGACCCCTTCTAGTGGAGAAGTGGTCACGGTGGTTATCAACTTACTGCTAACCCGTTGGGCTGTTTTTAGAATCTACAAGATTCTAAAAGCCACTCACTATTCTACACTTGGCCTTCTGGAGCAACAAACGCAGGTGTGTGGAACTGAGAAGACACTTGTCTTAGGGTTTCTTTTGCTGTGATAAAACACCGTGATCAGAAACAATTTGGTTTGGAGTTTATCAGCTTACAACTCTCAAGGCACACTCCATTACTGAGAGAAACCAGGGCCGGAACCCAGAGGCTGGAACTGATGCAGAGGCCATGAAGGAGTGCTGTCTTCCTGACCTGCTTCTTCCCCACAAAGGCTGGGGTCTTCCCACATCAGTCATCAATTAGGAAAATGTACCACAGGCCTGTCCAGAAGGGCATTTTTCCCTATCAAGGCTCCTGCTTCCAGAATGGCTCTAGCTTGTGTCAAGTTGAGATAAAACTAGCCAGCACGCCTGTCACTTTCTAACGTTGTAGGTTTCGATAGATCAGCCTCAGACTCGGAGCTTCAGTTCGCTTGACTGTAAAGTGGGACCAGCATTGCCTGCTGCGCGGCCACCTTAGTCCGTGAAGCTGCCTCGCTTTAAAAGTAAAAGGTCCCTGTTTGTTTCTGGGCCCTAGGTGTGTATGATACGAGACCATAATGCTCTCTCTGTGTGCCTCTGTGGAACTAAAGCGAGGTGTGTCAGCCTGAGGTAAGATCGATCTCTTTTATCTGTCTTGCAGGAACGGAGACGGTCTTTCTTCTAGGACATTCTAAGCATCCCTGGCCTGCACTTGTCCTCTCCCCCCTTACCCTGGGAGAAACTGTGTCTTACGTCTTCTCAACAGCTGCCATACAATGATTCCCAAGGCAACAGAATGGCTGGCTTTTTGTCCCTTTCTCTCTCTCTCTTTTTTTCTTTTCCTTGACAACAGAAAGCTTTTTTTCTTTCCCTCCCTCCAGAAAAGAAGCAACTTCACCCTGTCAGTGCTCAATTCTGGCAGAAATGGAGACAACTAAAATAGAAATGGAAAAAAAGTATTTTGGCAAGAGCCAGGAATCTCAAGTCGCACAGCATTTACTGGGTCAGACGCACTGCAGGGCTGCAGAAGCCCCGTGTTGGTGGCACCAGGGCCCATGCTTCTTATTTCTATTATTTCTAAGATAATTCTCTCTCTTCACTGCACATGACAGAGGCACTGACACTCTGATTTTTAAATCTTCCCCCTTTGCTGGGTCATTTTGCTGCTTCCTTCGACAAAGAGTCAGAGCCTGTTAACCCATCACTTACATTTGGATTTGCACGATTCCTGGAGCAATGATCCATCCACTCACCCCAGATAGGGAACCATTGACAGACCAAAGCAACAATACCACCAAAGCCCGTCTGGAGAACTAGTGAGTTTACTGAGGCTTCTTAGGTAAGGGGTTATGTTCAGGTGCAGAGATGATTCAAAGGCACCTGTGTCCCTGAAAGTGTACCCCAACATGGTGACAGCCCACGAACACTAGAAATCCTGAGCTCTCTGAAAAACCTACAGGAATCTTAGCAGATCAGAAACTCTCCTCTCCTTAGCACCCTTGCTGCTTGTATAATCTTAGGGAAGAGAAGAGGCCTTATGAAGGTGGTAAGTTTTAGGGACTTTCTGAGACTTGTGAGTGGTTTACTTCCTGAATCTTAAGAAACCTCCCTCTAGAATGGAATGTTTCTACTAGGTCTATGGGACCCTTTATGTGAAAATATTAAGACGTGTAGCAAAACACTGAGTTGTCCAACCCAAGGCCATCCTAGGCCATTGCTCTTCCAATCACCAGAGACATTAGTGGAGCCACCCAGATAACCCATCAGTAAAAAAATAAATATTTTGTCACTGAAGCCACCAAATCTTACGGATGTTTGTTACGCAGTAGCAAATAGATGATACAGTGAATTTGCCTAAAATATTAATACCAGAAGGTGGCCTATGACAGATCTAGCCAAAATAGTGAACAGATCTCTGCATTTTAAGTTGTGCTAATACTATAATTACAGACTTGGAGGATGAGTTTGAAATCTAAGCCATAGGCAGCCTGCCCACTAATGCTCTCCCACACAGCCAGCATGCCCCTGCCTGTCTTTGGGATTTTACTGCCTTCTGGAATCTTCCTTCCTATCCCTTCTTACCTACTAGAATCACACTGGATCTGCAAGGACCTACTACTTCAAAGCAAGTGTTTTCTAAATGATCTTGGTGGCCATCCCTGCCTCTCTGTCCGTTCATTCCTAGGGTTCTTCTTGCCTTGCCCTGCAGTCCACACCCCAGACCTGCTTCCTCCTGTGGTTTCAGTTGTTTATTAACGTGGATTCCAGGCTCCTGAGGGGTGGAGCTTTCTTGCCCTTCCTTTACCCTCCAGATCTTAACACAGAACTTTAAAGAGGGAAGTCCAGAATCTTTTGCAAAAGCACTTGCAGCTAACTGGCTTCAGGAAGCTAACTTTTAAGAGACAAGAGCTAGTGAATTTAACCAAAGGGCAGGATGGTTCAGGCAAGTAGGTGTGTAAATAGATAAGAATGGGTGGTTGGATTAAATACCTCCCTCTCCACATTTGCAGATGTGCCCCCTCCCATCTCTGGTCGTCCCACTAAGGAAATAAAATTTACCTTAAAATACCTTTGTCCTGAAGGTTCCTTCAACCACTCACTCTCCCAAACAAGACATGTCCTCAACCTCCTGCAACTGTGGCCATCTCCTAGGGGACCTCCCCTACTTTCTCAGCGTGACAATGTGTCATGTTCTCTCCTGCTCACTTCCATCAGGTCCCACTGTCTTGAGCAGAGAGGCGAGGCTGCACTGCACCATGAGGCTCTCCAGCATTTGGGATCTTGTCATGTAGGGGTGCTCGCAAGGGTCTGATGTTGCATCTCCCCATCCTGCCACTCTTACATGCCCTAATTCGGGAACTCATCATTGGTGAAACACACAACTACAAAAACCTGTGACCTTTTGTTTACAGCCTTGACTGCTTCCCACATCTTTTAATAATAATATGAATCCAGTTAACAATAATATGAAACTTTGTTTCCAAAGAGGGGGCATGCTGTGTTTCTGCTAAAACTCCTCTGATAGTTCCTCTGTTCTTCAAAATTAAAGTCAGGCTGGCTTTTACAGCCCACTACGATCTGTCCCAGACAAACTATAGACTCTCTTTCTTCATACCAGCCCCAAGTGTCATCAACAGGAAGGGACAGTCAGCCGCACTTACCTACTAGGCTAGAGTGTTTCCCAACTGTGCCTGAGGCGCTTTTTTTTGTTTGTTTGTTTTGTTTTGGTTTTTTGGGGTTTTTTTTGTTTGTTTTTTTGGGGGGTTGGTTTTGTTTTTTTGTTTTTGTTTTTGTTTTTGTTTTTTTTGTTTTTTTTGCCTCTAGTTGTCTCTTTGACATTCCCTCCTGTGCACCAGCTTCCTTCTCTGTCTTTACGTGTCCCATTGTGGACACATTGCATTGGTGGTCATGTGAGTTAAAAGGCATTTCCTGAGGATAAAGGGAAGATTATGAATATCTTTGTGTATGTGCAGGTTCTACCACAACATCAGACCATGGGAAGACAAAAAAAATGGCTGTATGTGTAGATGGATGGATGGATGGATGGATGGATGGATGGATGGATGGGTGGATGGATGGGTGGGTGGGTGGGTGGGTGGGTGGATAGATAGATGGCTGGGCTGGGTGGGTGAATGCATAGATGGTGAATGGATGGATGGTGGGAAACAGATGGATAGTAGATAGATGGAAGAGAGATAGATGATGGGTGGATTGTGATGGGTGGACGGAACAAGGAAGAATCTGCCTGTTACTATGTCCTGAATCAGACTAAATTGTTATTAATCTGCCTAGGTCTATGCTATACCGAATTGTAGAGTCTGAGGCTAGTGTCCTCAGGGATGTGATCTTGCCTTCTAGGTCTCAACTACTCAGTTATCCTGGCTTCAGTGCCAGTGGTCGCATGTAGGCACACTTCTGCTATCCTTGATCTCCAAACCCACCCGGGAAGATAAGCATTAACTCAGAGGTCTGCTGATGGGGATGATGGGAGGTGATGTCCATTCAACACGACTGTGGACCAAGTACTGTTCTAAGTGCTTAAACCAATGACATTTTTGGCAGTCTCGGGGAGTGGGTGTGATAAGTAGCCCCATTTTAAAAATAAAAGTTTAAAAGGCTAGCCTTTCTAAAATCACAAAGCTGATAACAGTCATCTCTGCCCCAAATTTTAGGCAGCCTACCTCTGGGACCTTCCGTTTTTATGCCTCATCTGACCCTGAGTTCGTGGGTTCCAGAGGCCCCTCTCATGCTTCCTCCCTCAAGAAGGGAGCAGAACATTTCTCAGTGTTTTTTATTCACTCAGATTTCTGAAATTCCTTCATATTTAGGCAGGAAGAGTCCCAGGTTCTCTTTTGTCTGTATGTGTTCCCCTCACCGTGGAGATAACTAGTTATGTCACGCCCAAATCCACGTGACTGTAAATGCAGCCACCTTTGCTCTCTGCAAGCCCTTCTCCATCTCTCGGTGGGCTGAAAACCACACCATAGCTTCCTCTTTACCTACGCTGTGACAGCACTGAATTTTGTCACTCAGCTTCTGAGCAAGATCAGTGACGCTGCCCGGAGAGGCTGTGCCGGTCCAGATGGCATCCATGTTGTGTGTGGCGTCTCTCTTTCTCTCTCTGAGTAAGTTTTATAACTTTGATGTTTCTACCATCACAGGAGCTTGTCATCCAGAGGCTGCTGGGTGAGGGAGCAGGCCAAGATGGTCTTCACAGGAATGGCTGTGGTTATGGACCTCTGACTTTGTGCTAATCTTTTACTTATTGATGAGGGCAATTTATTTATTGATTGGGGGCAATGAGAAACTTGGTTGTGTCCTGGGTACCTATTGTGTTTTATTTTAAGCTTGTCCTTGAACTTTGTATGGCCCTGGATTTACTTTACCTTCCTGGGCTGACCATCCCATGGGAGATGAAGAGGTTTCGCTGCCACTCAGAAGCGGCCTCAAGGTTTGCCTGATGTTAGGGTATAACTAGGCGTGTGTGCCTTGTGGATGTGACTGGGTAGAAGAAAAGCAATGAGAGTACCCTGAAATTTAGGTCAAGCTAAAAGAAGGTTCTGGGCTTTACTTGAAGACTAAAGAGAGAGACAGAGAAGGATCGGGACAATTACTTGGCTCTGCTAAAGCCCATAGAGAGCCTTTATCCGGCCCAGGGACACTTATGCATATTTGAAGAGGATGGAGGAAAAAAAAAACTTGGAGATAAAGGGAAGAAGCAGATGAATTGAGTAGGGAACAAAACAGTTCCTTACCGCGGAGAGCAGTTAACAGGCATGCTCTGCGCCACATACAAAGACCATCTCAGTATAACTTATAAACGCATATTATAAAACACATAGAACTATATTGTGTTATAACATGGCTATATTGAAATAAAGTTATCAAAAATATTTTTAATACCAGTGTAGTGGCATCTGTAATCACAGCACTAGTAGGAGCCTAAAGTAGGAGGCCAAGCTGAATTTTATAGTGAATAAACAACGTTAAAAAATAAATCATAATGTGTTTATTTCCATTCTTATTCATGTGCTATACAACAAGATCTGGAGGACTATTTATTAATCACCAAGCTCAGAGAAGTGGTGGGTATGAAGAGAATATTTTAATATGCCCACAAAACTGCCATATAATATGCAAATAGTGATGGTTCCGTGTTTACATCCATCACGGAAGGAAGTAGGACATTTCCATTGGAGATTAATGAGAATAACGATGACAGGGCTTTTCCACCCTGATTTAAGGGCCCTTAATCCTATCTATGGGTTCAAGTTTAAAACTCTTGATTCCCAGAGACTGGAGTAGCTTGGATGAGGGAGGAACTGGGCTGAGCTGCAATCCATGTAGCCAAGACTGTAGCTTTAGAAGAAAAATGAAGGGAGCGTACCATTCAGCACTGAGGTAGACCAGCAAGCCCTGGTGGAGTCGAACCAGGATCACATCTCAGTGAGCATATAGGTAAGGATCAGACCTGGGGCCTGAGAAGGAGACAGGAAGCCTGCAGACGGCTGTGTTAGAACCACTTGCCAGGTGACTGGCACCTGCCGGCATCCTGGCAGGGCAAGCATGGGCAGACAGTGCCTTGGTGGAGTCCTGCGTGGATTGCAGTGGCTGTGATCCTGTTCAGTCACATGACTGAGTGTGCATGCTTCCTGTGTGGGCACTGTGCATTTGCTTTGTATGGGAGTGAACTAGATTCATATTGCACAGGGATGCAGAAAGTTACACATTCTTGTTCCTATTATTATTAATTAGTTTTCAGTTGCCCATTTGTTTTTGATAAGCAGGCTTAAAGGTTTAGAGGAAGCATCATAACAGTCAAAATTCGAAAAGGAGAAGATGGTCACTTTTCCCCACCCACTTCCATGGTTGCCTGGCCTGGGTTCTGCATTTGTTCCTTCTAGTCTTTGACCTGTATTAAGTTCCAGTTGTGCATGGAATCACAGGTCTTACATGAGACATGCATAAATGAACCTTTTTTGCATAACATGCATAAAGGAAGTACCTTGAAGCCTGCTGCATCTCGTTTTAATTATAGAGAGGAGATGCAGGAAATTAATGATGATGATGTCATCAGTCACTTCGTTTGGCAAATCTATTCTTTGTCCCAACTTCATAGTGTTGTTTTGGAATGCGGGAACTGGGTCTCCGGGGCCCAGCACCTGCTCCCTCACCACGCACTCTACCGCTGAGCCACGGTTGATGCCTCAGTCTGCTATTTCTTTAGATTACTTACTATTGTGTGTGTGTTGTGTGTTGTACCTTCTCGTGGGTTCTCACAATTGAACACAGATCATCAGGGCTTGCTTAATAAATGCGTTTACCCAATTAGCCATCTTACCAGGCTCGTTTGATTTTTATTTTCTCTATCAAACAGGAACACAAAGTAACCAAATAGAATGTGACTCGTAGAAGCTCACGCAATGGGTAAATGCTCTTATGGACTTAGCCTGCTTGCTGTCTCACCTCTCACCCTGACCAACTGCCAGACAGTTGAGGGGGCCATTAACACAAGAGGTCTTTGGAGAGGGGCTATTTTTGTGTTACTGAGATTGTATCCATGGAAAAACAGGAAAGTATTCCACTTCATTCTAGATGGATGATGTCTCAACCTCCACCCTCCACCCCCACCCCTGCCACACACACACACACACACACACACACACAGAGAGAGAGAGAGAGAGAGAGAGAGAGAGAGAGAGAGAGAGAGAATGTTGCTTCTAATGTGTACAGCAAGAGCAATTGTTTGGTGTGCTGGCTGTTCCCTAGGTAGATTTTGCATAACATAGAATTACTTCAAATCCTTTGCCTGTTGTAGCCTGAATGTGTGTGTTCTCTTGGATTTTATCTGTTAGAACTTAAACCCTGGGGCTGATGGCATCAGGATATAGAGCCTTTGAAAGGTGGTTGGCTGAATGGGTTAGTGCTCTTACAAGAGAGTGGAGAGACCCAGCTAGTCTCTTTTATGTGCAAGGACACAGCTAGAAGGTACATCTACACAGACCAGACTCTTACCGGACATCAGATCTACTAGTGCTTTAATCTTACAATGCATAGTCTCCAGGCCTGTGTTTCTACAACATGACTCCATTTACTTTTTATTTCTTTATTGCTATCAACAGGCTTAAGACATAGACCTTTTCAGAAATAAAAGTAAAAATGTTGATGTTTTATAGGTCATTTATCTATTTTTGCAATTCTGGTAGTAAATTTAGGGTCTAGTGTGTACTAGGCAAGCACACAACCACTGAGCCACACATCCCTGGCCAGTATTTTTGAGATGGAAAGAAATGTCCGGAGGCCAATTCACGGGAATCACATGACATGTCTGTCATGGCCGCTGTCTCTATGGGCTGTGTCAGGGCTTCTCGCTTCCTCCTAGAGAGGACGATCCTGCAGGGGACTGGCCATTGCTTTCTCTCTTAGTGGACGGCAACTGGGCTTTGTGCACAGTGGCTGTCTTTCTTGTGGTCCAACCTCTTCCTCCACGAGCCCTCTCTGGCTCCGTGTGTCTCTCCTCCTTCGCTGCTGTCTCTGCAAAGGTGCCACTTGTCACTAGGCTACCCTTTCTCGTTGCCATCCCTCATCCTGTCCGCTGCAACACCACGAAGTGGCTTACACGTTCTGCAGTTCCTTCTTAGCCTCGAACCCGCTGCTGTCTCTGCTCTCCTGGAATGCACTTAGAAAGCTCTGCACAGCAGTCTGCTCAGGTGACGCAGAGGCCCCCCTAGTCCCTGCCTGCCAGCGCCCTCAGCAGTGCTGACCAAGCCCCTCCCCCCTGAAACACTCTACTCCCTTTGGCTCCCAAGCCACTGTGGAATACCTACCTGCCTTCCTGCCCCCCCCCCCGACTTCCCAGGGTCCTTCTCTAGGTTTCATCCCCGCCCATATAACGGAGGCTCTCACTGGCCATCTTCAGACCCCATAACTCTTCTGAATACTTATGTGTAAAATGGACCTAGTCTACACCTACAGCCCAAGCTCGGGGACTTGCCCAGCAGTGAGAAACAGTGGGCGGAGCCGTAGAACAACTGGGATCTCACAGGCCTAGGTTCAAGTCTGGCTGAATCATTGTGGATTTTGACATTATTAAACACAGAAATAACAGAATTTTTGAAAGGGCTAAATTACAAATGTTTCCGAAGTCTTTAAGGGTCTTTAGGTTGATGCACACATGTTTAAACAGCTCCCAAATGTTTTTTTTTTTCTTGTTTTGTTTTTGTGTGTTTGTTTTGTTTTTGGAGTCTTTCCTGTTTATTCCAGGGCACTCAAATTCCGTCTCTAAAGTTAAATGCATTATCTTCTTGCCCACCCTGGAATACACAATGGTAATTCTCACTGATATCCCCTTTCCTACTGATCTATCAAACATGGGCATCTGATGGCCTCCAACCTCCTGCCCCTGATCATCCCCGCTGCATTGAAGCATCCAGAGAGAGCACTGACCTCTACAGATACCATCGCCACAACAGCTCTCAAGTTACAGCCCCTTTCTTTCCACCCCTGCCCTTTCATCGACTCTGTCCTGAGCTAGAAGTTACCTGATGTCTCTTTCCAACTTCCACCATTCTCCAAACAACCATCAGCTGCTTTTCCTAAGATCGTCCCGGCACTCTGAGTGGATTCCCAAGTGCCCAATGAACTCCACCGAGCGGGCAGCCATGAGAGCCACGTCCTCGATGCTCCTAGCCAGTCTCAGACACCTATTCTCTGTCTTGCACCTCTTTCCCACCAGTGAACCACTTCCTGTTTCTGACAGCTCTTTTCACTTTTACTCAGGCCATCTTGTCATAAAGTTTCTTCCATCTAAAAGGGTCTGTCGCCACTTGGCCTGTAATCTTCCCAATCCCCCAAAGTCCAATGCTGGTGCCATTTGTGCTAGTTAGTTTTTGCCACCTTGACACAAACCTGGACACACCTGGGAAGAGAGACTCACCACTCGGGAGATGCCTCCATCAGATTGGCCTGTGGGATGTCTGTTGGGATTTGATTGCTAATCCATGTAAAAGGCCAGCTCACTTTGGGCGGTGCCATCCCTACACAGGTGGGCCTGGGCTATGTAAGAAAGCAACAGAACATGAGCCAGGGACAAAGCCATTAAGCTGCATTTCTCCACACTCTGCTTCAGCTCCTACTTTCTGACTCCTACCTTTAGAACCCACACTGGCTTCCCTCAATGATGCACGGTGGGTTATAAATTAAATTAAGCCCTCTCCATTTCTCCCCAAGTTGATATTGGCTATGGGTTTGTCGTGGAAACATAAGAAACCTGAGATAGCATCCCTTCTACAAGCCTCGCCTGTGTGTGCCCCCAAGCCATGAGCTCTCTCCTCTCTTCAGATCACTCCAGGGGCTTTCATTTGTATCTTTCTTGTAGAGATGATTGCCATTCTAACTGGCTAGCCTAATAAGGCTCAAGGACAGAAATGATTCTAAACTCATCTTTATGTCTTAATCTCTCAAGTATCAGGAAGACTGCAAGTGGCTGGATAAATATTTATTGACTTGGCAAATAAAGCAGGGAAGAATGAAGTGCTGGTTTCTACATAGAAACCTTCTCATGTGCACTTACTTCACTGGGAAGTGTTGAAAAGTATTAAAGATACATGGCCAAGCTGCCACGCTACAAATATCAGTATAGCGTGCCCTGGCGGGAAAGAGGAAGGGTAGCCCCAAACTCTACTTAGAAAAAGTTTATTTCTCTCTCTCTCTCTCTCTCTCTCTCTCTCTCTCTCTCTCTCTCTCTCTGTGTGTGTGTGTGTGTGTGTTTATGTGTGTTTATGTGTGCGTGCATGTGAAGACCAATGTCAGGTACCATTCTCAACCTTACTCCTTCCTTACTCCTTCCTTCCTTCCTTCCTTCCTTCCTTCCTTCCTTCCTTCCTTCCTTTCTTTCTCTTGTAATTTTTTGGGAAATTAAAATATAATTATATTATTTCCTCCCCTTTTTTTCATCCTTCCAACCTCTCCTATATCCCTGACCTCTTCTCAAACTCATGGCTTCTTTTCCTTTGTCATTGCCATACATGTATGTATGTATATGTGCATAAATATATAAATACAGCCTACTCAGTTCATTTGGTGTTAGGTGCATGTATACAATTTTATGGCTGACCACTTGGTGTTGGGTAAACAAATTGGGGATCAACCCTGGGGATGAATATTTCTCCAGCTCTTAACAATCCTTCGTTGCCTGTTCTTGATCAGGGAGGGGCCTGTAGGAAGCCACTTTCGCCATCGCGAGATGGCGCCCATTTCCGGCTATGAGTCAGCGCTGTGCAGTTTACTCCACTCGCACCCTACTGCACATGCGCGGGTAGAGGTTTGGCGGGCCGCGGCTCAGTCTCGGAGCATGCAAATAAGGCATTGTAGAATGCACCAATCATGTAAGGGCACATCCAGCCTAGGCTTATTTAAGACGCACCGTTCTTCCCTTCTGGGTCTTTCGCCTCTGCAATCAACCCCACAATAAACGTCTGTGGAAGGAAACGTCTGTGGAAGGATCCTGATTGTCTCGTGTCATTCTTACTGGCAAGATAGACGGGACCGACAGGGGCCCATTGAGTGCTCCTTCTTCCATGAGAGTATGTCTATGAGTGTGGTACTTTTCCTGGTATTTTTTCTGCACTCATATTGTATGGGTGAGTCTTCTCTGTCATTGCTAGAAGACACATTCCCACAGCGGGGTTCCTGGTCCCCTTGCACTGACAGTCCTTCTGCCCCCTCTTCTATGATGTCCCCTGAGCCTTAGCAGCAGGAGTTGTGTTGTGAATGTATCAGTTGGAGCTGGGCTCCTGTGATGACTTGTTCTTTGCATTTTGACTGGTTGTGTCTTTTCTGTAATATTCTCCCTTGTTGCAAAGAAAAGTTTATTCAATGAGTCGTAAGAGCTACACTTACCTGTGGGTGTAAGGATAAATATTTGGAATGTAGTTAGAGATTATGCTAGCTTAGTAAAGTATCTCAAAGGTCCATGACCTCACTAGCCCTGGGTAGGTGGCCAGGTTTCTAGTACTAAGCATGATTTCTTCCCTGTTGGGTGGGCCTTAATTAGAGAGCTGTTGGTTACCACCAAGATATGAGGGCCAGTAATGCTCTTGGGATATCTTGCCAAATTGGTCATAGCTGGGTGTGCTACCCTATATTTAGAAATAGGATCTATCACTTGTACCTTGGACTCAGCTCACTGTTTCAGATAGGTGAGCCTGTCTGCAGCCAGGATTCCTCCTGCCTCTGCCTCCTCAGCCCTTGGAGAGCCGGTGCACCACTGTGCCCAGCTTTGACCTGGGTATTAGGGATCAAGCTCAGGTCCTTATGCTGGCTCAACGGGCACTTTGCTGACTGCCACATTTCCTCATTTCTAAAAAAAAAAAAAAAAACACACACAAAAAAACACAATATTCTCATGGTGAAATATAGTAGAAAAGGCTAATAAAACATAAATGTATAGTTTGATGAATAAGCAGAAAATAAAACCTGTGTAATCACTACAGGATTCAAGAAACAGCATCATCAGGTCCTAGAAGTGCCCACCCACTCTGTCTGTGCATCATCAGGATATAATCCCTCCCCACAAACACCTTTCTGATTCCCGTGATAACCACTTCTTGGCCTATTTTTAAAGACGATTTTTAACCTTTATGCATCAACTAAATGATACAATATGGTTTTGCTTATTTTTAAATTTTTAATTTTTTTATTTTATATGCATTGGTGCTTTTTGCCTTTACATATGTCTGTGTGAGGGCACTGGGATCCCTAGGACTGGAGTTACTGATAGCTGTGAGCTGTGGGTGCTGAGAATTGAACCCGGGTCCTGGGGAAGAGTAATCAGTACTCTGAACTTCTGAGCCATCTCCCCAGCTCCCTATATTTTAACTTTTAAACAGACTGTTTCTGTAGATAGCCAAAGAGATTCAAAGGTATTCCATGAATGATCAGGCATAATTCTATATGTTACTACAAATAGTTATAATTTTTAATTTCTTTATGAAATTCCATCTTATGGTACACTACTGCAGTTTATGTGTTCTGCTGCTGGTGGGCATGCAGGTTGACCCTTGTTTGGGGGCAACAGTGAGAGGCACTGCTGTAGGTATTCCTTCCTGTGCCACCTGGTGCACAGCGCCCGCATTTCACGGTTCACAAGGTTACCTTGCTGAAAATGTTTTTTGTAGTCATTTTCTGGTAAGTAATAATTTAATTTTTTCTAATGTAGTCTAATTTCTATTTATAGATATTCAGCACAAAAAAAGTGTGATGTAAATATCTAACATTGAGATTTATGAATACTTAAATGTATTTTTAAATCATTACTGGAAATATGTGTGGTTGGGTATTGATTAGTTTCTTGGCCAGTTTTGGCTGAGCGAATTCAGATGCGGTTTGTAAGTTTTTAGTTGATTTTATCAATTAATCACTGTACCCTCTTGTGGGGGAGGGAGGCCTCCTTCCTGCCTCTTGCTGCTTCCTCTTGGCTTGCTCCCCACAAGAGTCTCCTGAACCCTTTGCCCTTGTTCTGGCTCTCTGGAGCCTGCGCTGAAGGATTCTACTCTGTCAACGGCTCCATGCTGCCCATAGCTTTCGATGCACCTTCTGTGTCCTTGAGCCTCGTCTGGCCCTTCAAGGGTTCCGGGACCCTCAGAGAAGATCTTGTCCATCTCTGTGACAGTATCGCTTCTGGCCTCTGCTCTTTTAGAAACACAAAGCAAGTCCTCTTTCAGTATTAATCGAAACGAACACTCTTGTAGTTTCTGGGGGAAAAAATGCTGAATTTGAAACATCCTTATAGGGTGGTTAAGAGTACTGACTACTCTTTCAAAGGTCCTGAGTTCAAATCCAGCAACCACATGGTGGTTCACAACCATCTGTAATGAGATCTGACGCCCTCTTCTGGGGTGTCTGAAGACAGCTACAGTGTATTTACATATAATGAATAAATAAATAAATAAATAAATCTTTGGGCTGGAGCTAGAAGGGCCAGAGTGAGAAGAAAAAGTGTCTGAAGACAACAACAGTGTACTTACATATAAATAAATAAATCTTAAACAAAACAAAACAAAAAAATCTTTATAGAAAAGTTACCTTTTAATCACGTTTCCCCTTTAGACCTAATTTTCTGCAGTTTCAATTAGAAAACATCCTAGCTGAAAATCCTGGGTAAGAAAAAAAAGAAAACTCTGAGCCCAGAACCTGGACTTCATAAACATCTGTTTGAGAGTTTCAAGTAAAGTGAAAAAGCCTTTCTAAGAAATGAGAACATTAAAAACAGCAAAACAAAGTAAAAGCAGAGCAAAAAGAAAACCTTTACAGCAGAGACAGGAAGTGTCGCTGCCGTTTCTGGTGCTAATTTTATCTAGTCTTGCACCAGACATGGCTGGGGGCTACACATATCTGTAACCAGCAAGAAGGAATCGGGAGCAGAGCTGTGGACTTTGCCTCTCTTGAATGCCTTTCGGTGGGAGGGACTATGGAATGTGGGGTTTGAGCAGGTTTATTCTGTTTTGCTGTAAAATACTGCAAAAGTAAAAATATCAGATACGGTGTTTTTGACGAGCTGTTGCTTCGTAGACATGGCCTTGATACGTGGTTGAGGCTAAACATTTTCAAAGGAGACCAGGACTGGGCAAGCTTAGCTAACAGAGGAACGATGACCTCACCGAGCCAGTCCATTGCCATCCAGCCTGAGGATGGCGGTGAAGATTCAAGGTGATTACAGCAAATACCTTCGGTCTCATTTACCAGGTTGGTAATACAGAGACCTACGCGATGTGGTACCCTGGGAATTAGAGCACTCACCTATTTTTATCCCCTTTCTTCCTCCTACTTACAAGCTAAGCTCAGCATCGGCCAGAGGGAAGTAAGAATTCAAGAAGGACCTCTGTACAGAGCCGAAGGTTACCCTGTCAGCATTGGTTGCAGCGTAAGTGGTTATCGGGGCCCTTCCACACAGGATTTCCAGTGGTCTGTTTACCTGCCAAGAGCCCCGACCAAGGAAGTCCAGATCATCAGTACCAAGGATGCTGGCTTCTCCTACGCAGTGTATGCCCAGAGGGTGCAGAGCAAGGAGATCTATGTAGAGAGGCTTCAGGGTGACTCGGTCCTGCTGCATTTCTCAAAACTCCGGATGGAGGACGCTGGCGAGTACGAGTGCCACACACCCAACACGGATGTGACGTACATTGGAAGTTACAGTGCGAAGACAAACCTAACTGGTGAGCCCTTGACAAGCCTGTATCCCCCATCAAAATGCCCTGACAAGGGAGAGACTCTCCACTAGTCTGTTTGCTCTGGGTAAAGAGCCTACTTAACCACCCCAAGTATTTTGGAGATGTGTCACAAGTAGGTGTCTTGTGTTTTTCCCAGTGACATATGTCACACAACTTGTGGAGCCAGGGAGGGGCCTTCCCAAGCCCCCTACTCACAAATTGGCAGTAGCAAAGCATTAGCTAGATCTTAGCGTGTCCCCTCACCCCATATCATCTTGAAGCTCAGTCGGAGAGCCAGCACCAGTGTCATGAGTGATGTCATTAACTGTGTAATGTTTATTTTCCAACCACCATTTCCTAGCACATTTATCAGGAGGGAAGAGGGTCAAATTCTTGCAAGTGTGGTTTGCCTGGAATATCCAGTTTCCTTTTGCAGTTTAGCAAACTCCTACATGAACTCCAGGATGCAGATTCAACACTTCCTCCTTGGCAGAACCCTTTAGATTGCCTCAGGCTATTCCCCAACTTGGTTCTTCTTAATGCCCAGTTCATACTGTGAGTACCAGCATCCACCCAGGTCCCTCATAGTCAGCTACTTATATACGCCCATCTCCCACGGCCTCTGAGCGCCCTGGGAGCTCTCAGCTCTTGCACAATGCCTATAATATTCATTGCCTTGGCCTCGGTGCTGCTTGTACATGAGCTCCAAATGTGTGGTTTACATTCCAGGAAGAAGAGAATAGTAGGGTCTTCAGACAGCTTTAGAAACGTTGGGTGGGAAAGCTTGCCTTTGGTCTCTGAATAACAAACGGCATTACTTTAGATCTCCATAATAGAAAAAACAGATTAGGGCTTAGGGAGGGAAAAGAACCAATCCACTCATGTCCATATAGTAAGACAGAGTGGCTGAGAGCCAGAATCGGAGTCCAGAAACGCCATTGCTCCTCCTACGGATGGCTGAGTAGCTAACCAGGCTCGAGGCTGGGCTGATGAGGGCGAGCCAGGGTCCCGCATCACTGGGCCACTCTGCGAAGCTCCTGCGCTCTCTCAGCAAAAGGGAAAGCCCACGTGTATGGCTGGGAGCACTCAAGAGATGCGCCTTGCAGCTGAGGGTTAGGCGCCATCTTCCCTCGAGAAGGTCTAATGAGACACTCATGAACCAGCAAGATAATCACTGTTGCCCTGTTTCCAGTGGTTCCCGACACCCTGTCTGCCACCATGCCCTCCCAGACTCTCAGCAAGAAGGAAGGCGAGCCGTTAGAACTCTCCTGTGAGGCAACGAAGGCCACAGCTCAACATACCCACCTGTCCCTCACCTGGTACCTGATGCAGGAAGGAGGGGGCCAAGCCACTGAGATCCTTTCTCTCTCCAAGGATTTTATATTGACCCCTGGGCCCTCCTACGCAGACAGGTTTGCGGCCGGTGATATACGTCTGGACAAGCTTGGAGCCACTTTCTTCAAGCTATCCGTAGGCAAGCTCCAGCCCTCGGATCAAGGCCGGGTGTTCTGTGAGGCCACAGAATGGATTCAGGATCCAGATGAAACGTGGACTTTGATCACAAGAAAGCAGACAGATCAAACAGCTCTGAGGATCCAGCCGGCAGGTAATTATCGTCTCAGGAAACCTGTGAATTCATTCTCAGTGAGTTGGGATATCTTTTTTTTTTTTTTTTAAGACCTTCTGTTGACTTTTTCTAAAAGGTAGATAAAAAGTTTAAGTTAATTTTGTTTTTGTCATCTAGAAAGCGTAACTAAGAAGATGTTCCAGAATGTTCCATTAGGGCTCTGTTCGTGGGAGAGTTTATATGGGACAAGAAATGTGAGGCAGATAGATTGATGCTATGAGGCGGCCATGGAAATTGCTTCATAACCACGGTTGCCAGGCACCTTGTACGCATGTTGTCTCCATTATTTAATTGTAGTCCAAGTAATCACCTACAGTGTAGCCAGCTCTCTGTTTTAAAAACAAGAGACTACAGTTACAGTCACAGTGAGTAGATCCCAACACCTACGGGGTTTGCTTCTAAAGCCAAATCTGCCTCTCTCCAAAGCCCGCCTACCACAGGCAGCGGGGCCTCAGAGCACCTCCAGTTTCCAGTATGAAGCCGCACCCCTGTTGGCGGCAGGACGCCCTCCCACCAGGCCCCATCTCTATATTGAAATGGTGTCACCTTGCATGATCCATTGACATTTTTGTCAAAAGTAGACAGAAAGGCCTGGTCATATTTGGTCTTTTTATGTGCGTTGGTTTAATAAGAGGAGCAGCTGAGACCGTGAGTATCCACTGTGGAAAGTAATACTCCAGCGGTGGATCACTGACTTTATATGATACTCGGCTCCACCGTGTCTCGGGGCCTTCAAGGGTCCAAATTGTGCTCAGTGGGTTCCACAAGGCCCTAGCACACGTGCTCGGAAGTTAGGAAATTCTACTGGTCTTAGTCAGACAAACGAACAAGGTAAGATGTAAAGGCTGGAGGTTCAGAGGAAGAGGCAAATACCTAGCACACAGCGAGGCCCAGGCTTAATCCCCAGTACAAAAATAAAAGAGAAAACCGCAAGTCCTAATTTCTAGCAGTTTAACACAGCATGAAATAGTTCACTCTTTCATTTGGGAGGCAGGCCTAAGTAGATCTTAACACATCTCTGTGTGTGGAATGTTTCCTTACTGGGGACTGCTTTCAGAAAACCATGGACACTGTCTTTCCTGGGTGACTTAGACTACTCAGGGACTTTGTGGTTTGGAATAGGGAACTCTGTCGCTGCAAACTGGAAGGTGACATGCATTGCAACCATGGGTCCTGATCACGATCCATCGTCTTGTGCCGCAAAGGGGGCAAGTGCGGCGGGCTTTCTAAACACCTGCTTTGCTTCTGTTGCCTAGCAAGAGGTTTTGAAGTGAGCATCACAGCCAGTGGCTCACCCGATGAAGGAAAAGCCTTGGAACTGGTTTGCCTGGTTGTCGGCAGAGACGGTGACCCACAGCTTCGGGGCACTTGGTTCCTCAATGGGAAGGAAATTGCCCAGACTGATGCTGGTGGGGTCCTGGACCTGAAGAGCCACTACCGAGACAGAGCAAGCCAAGGGCAGCTGCAGGTTTCAAAGTTAAGTGCCCAGACTTTCTCTCTCAAGATCTTCTCCGTGGGTCCAGAGGATGTAGGCACCTACAGTTGTCAAGTGGCAGAGGTGGTGAGAACTCAGACGGGCTCCTGGCATGTACTTCAGAGAAAGCAGTCACCGGGATACCGGGTGCAGCTGAGGGAGCCAGCAGGTACGTGACAACATGACATAGGTGCAGCCACAGATGGTGCTGTCTTCAGACGCGCCTGGGTGGATGGGGGGGGGCAGTACAGGAACATGGGTGAGGGGGAGTGGGTCTTCCTTTAGGGTCTGGAGCCTATCAGACCCTACTGGAGGGGAGAGGACCCAGACTAGCCAAGACGTTTGGAGTACAACTCCTGGGCCATGGGGCATGGATGGCCATTTCTCTCCATTTCAATTCTCTCTCATCTATAAAATGATGGAAGCAGGTGGCTCCTAAGTCCCGTCTTGCCATCTTACATAATTTGAGTCTGTTTTTTGTTTTGTTTTGTTTTTTTAGTTTTAATTTTTGTATGCTGTTTTCCATTTAGTGAAGTCCTCTGACTTTGTGTGTTTCACACTTGAATGTACACAAGCATATGCTTATAAGTACATTAATATGTTGTGTGTTTGTGTGCCCATGTGTATGAATGCACATGTGTATGGGGCGGGGTTGGGGGGTGGCCCGGGGAACAGAAGTGTAGAGTCCTTTTCCCTGGGGAACACGTAGCCGAGTAAGCTGACCTTGAGTTGAGGATGGGCGGCCATTTTTCAATTGCCTTCCGCTAATCTTGTTATGTTAACTTGCAGTGGGTCATAATTCTGACTCATAGTGAGGAATGAAGAGACAAATGAAAGCGGACAGACTCTATTCTCTGCGCTTGCTGGGATGCGGTGAGCTGTCTGCTCAACTGGTTCTGAGCATCCCTAACAGTGCAAGCCACTGCTGTGGCTTGTGTATAATTGCCCTTCAAAGGCTCAGAGTCTGGTCCTCAGTGTGGTGATGAGGATGAAATTAGACCATGGGCGCTCCACCCTCGTGAATGTATTAATGCCACCTTGGGAGACGGGATTGTGTGAATGAGAACACGGCTGGATGCTTGTCTCTCTTGCTTCCCTCTCTTCCTCACAACGTCCTGCTGTAGTTAGAGGGTCCCACCATGCCAGTAGCACAAAATTTGCATCCTTAAGCCCATGAACCCCTTTATACATTACCCGGCCTCACATATCTTGTTCTTGCAACACAAAACAGCCCTAGGATGGCCACTGGGTTCATCATTACTTTGTGAAGGTTGAATGACTTTAAATATGTTTGAATCCTCAGTGCTTTGTGTATAGCATAAAAACAGATGCACCCACAACTAATATTAGAATCCTCTGGGCTGAGTGGTAAAGTCAAACTCTAGAAAGAAAATTTGCCCAAAAGCCAAAAAAAAAAAGGGGGGGAATTTTAATTAAAAATAAACTGAGCTGAAATGAAAGCTATTCTTGCTACACTTGCTCATTAGGGGTATCTCCAAAGATAGATAAATGCCCCTTCTGAGCTCTGCTTCCCTCTCCCCATTGGCTAGGGAGGAAGAAAGCAGAGCTCAGGACGAGTGGCAGGCCAGGAAGTGTATTGCTGTTAGTTTCCACGCTAAACATTTGGTCTAAGTTTCTAGGATTCAGGAAAAACAATGTGGGCGGTTTACATATTTGCACAGAGCTCGCTAAATCTCTGAACTCCAAAGGGGAAAATATCTACAAACTTCTTTAAACCTGGTGTGTGAGAATTTGTCCCCAGGAGCTCCAAAGGGTGCTTTGTGGTGTCTGTTGGGCTCTGGTCCTGCAGAGAGGGTTATCTGTCAACGCTAAAGAGAATTCTTTTCTCAGAAGCTGGAGTCCAAACTGGGGCTAACATGTAGCAACTGGAAAGCGTATTAGCATACTTATTGGGGGCCTTGTCTAACATTCTGTTTTGAGAGTCCAGCTTCTATTTGAATCATGAGCAGACTTCATCACTCGATGAAGATTTTAAACAGAAGGGAACAGCCACTGCCACTGTGTCTTGCTATACTTCTTACTATGAGGCCAGTGACCACAAGGCATTTTTGAAGTGACGCTAGTTGAAACTGATCATGATGATAATGTTAAAGAGGTGAGATCGTGGCTTGTCATTTCCCTTCTAATTTTTAAACTTCAGCCATGAGTCATTTTTATATCAAAACAAACGACAAACAAACATACTGTGATCACTGCCTCTCTCACCCACGATGCAGAAGCAAGCTTGATAACTTGCTCAACCCGTTTATGAAGATTAGTCTTCTTTCTGCCTTTGTAGCGGTGCGTGCACGCCTGAAGCAGTGGACGGGATCTCTCTCTGTAGGGAAGAGCAATTTGCAGATTCGTTTAGATCCCCTTTAGGTTTCTAATGCCAGTCTGTTTTATTTTTCTCTTTTGCTTTGAAGTACCTCTGCTGTTGCTAGTGCCCTCTTATTAAACACTAATGGTCATAGCTAATCCTTTTCAGTGCTCTCTGTAGCCCAAGGCCTAAGCCCTTAGTGTGGCCTTTGTTTAGTCCTCTCCACAAAGCAAAAATGTGGCTGCTATTATTAGCCTCATTTTTCCTGGAAAGAAACACAAAGGCTTGGAGAGGTCAAGTGTGCTGCCAGAGTAAGCCTGCCTCCAGGTCATGGAGAGCGTCATCCTTACACTTAGCGCTGGGACGCCCAGGACTCAGGAGCTCCTGACTAGCTACAAGGACCACAGGGCAGCCAGAACAGGACCTTGTACAATAAGCATTTGTTGAATGAATGTTTTCATTTCTCTATGTCTTGAATTTCCCATCAGGGAGCTGGCCTTGCATTTATAGCTAATTAGCATATAGTTATATTATAGTATTTAAACATGAGAAAACTGTCATTTGCCAATGACAGAAGATAGATATGTACCTGTATATTATATGTGTATATAAATATAAAAATTTCCTAGATTAATTATATTTATGGTGATATTGTAAACAGAGATCTAATTAATAATTTTCTTTCTCTGTTCAAAACATACACTAAGCTAATTAGGACTGGCAGGCACATGCAAGCAGGAATACAAAGAGCATATTGAAAAGACTGACAACCTTTATTCTAAAAAACAAACACCCTAAAATTTAAATTATCAGGGTGTCATTACTGTCAGGTTCATTTGCTCTCCCTAATGAATCAAACAAAATACTAGCAGATATTTGCCCAACTAGACCCTCCTCAGAATGGGCCAGCTGAACGAAACTTTAAGGAAAAGAAGGATTTATTAGGAATCATGTATGTGTTCATGGGCTCTCCTGGCCTGCTGTCTTGTTTCTACTATGTAATAATTACCTTAGGGAAGTTTTATTTTATTTATATACAAACACAGACAGATAGACAGACAGACAGACAGATACACACACACACACACACACACACACACACACCCTTGCATACTATCTACCCATCCAGCTGTCCATTTATCTTTCCATCCATCCATCCATTCCTCCCTCCCTCCATCCATCCATCCATCCATCCATCCATCCATCACTCCATCCATCCATCACTCCATCCATCCCTTCATCCATCCATTCATCCCTCATCCATCCATCCATCCATCCATCCATCCATGATGTATTTGGAAGATCTTTGTTCTGGGTGTGGTTCAGAAGAAATCAACCAACTCTGATCAAACAAGTAAAGTACTTTATCGTTAAGATTCATCATCATGATTTAGAAATGGTTTTTATTTATTATTTATTTATTTGTTATTGAAGCACTTTTCTTCCATAACCTGTAATCTGCAGCACGAAGTGTGGCCGTGTCTGCCGAGCAGGATGCTGCGTGGGAAGGAGAGCCGCTTGCCCTTCTCTGCAAGGCAGCTGGGGATGCAAGTGCTCTGTCTGTGAGTTGGTGGCTCACCCCACAGGACCAGACCCCACCCGTGTTTGTGGCTGGCATGGGGCAAGACGGTACTGTCCAACTGGGAGTCTCTTCTCCGGGCCCTGCGCACCGTGGTAACAAGAGGTTGGAGAAAGTGGACTGGGCCACCTTTAGGCTGGAGATTGCCTCTGCCACGATCACAGACAGTGGTACCTATGAATGCAGAGTCTCAGAGAGACCCCAGAACCAGGCCAAAGATTTGCAGTCAACCCAGAAGATTTCAATCACTGTTAAATCTCTGAGTAAGTCACTGGGAAAAGTCCTTTTCTGAATGTGTGCCAGTCGCATTATTCTATACTGCTGCTTGAGTGGTGTCATGCAGAAGCCCTGCCAGAGATGCACATACCCTGAGTGCCCGGGGTATGTGTGCTGTGAGTGGCAGCGGCATGTGTACCCTGAGTGCAACACTGTGTACCCGGAATCATGCAGAGCAGAATATGCAAATCAGTCCTGACAGCAGCCTCTCAAGTTTATTCGTCTTTATAAAGATCATTCTAGAGTGCAACTTGACAATTGTTCAAAGTTGAAAGCAAACCCCGATGATTTGTAGTTGACTTACGGGTGAGTGGAGCCCAGCTTGCCCCATTCCAGCAGCAGCCCAGGCATCATGGAGCCTTCTCTAGCGTGGGCAGGAGAGTGACACAGAGCCCTGGGTGGGGGTGGGGGTGGGGGGAGGAAGGAGGCCAGACCCTGGCTGCGCGTGGTGTCCCTGCTCAGTGCAGCTGTCTAAGTGGCACACTGGAGAAACACTGCCCGTTTGTTGTGGCTGCTGAGAACAGTCATAGGGGAGGGGGGGAGACTTGGAGAGCTGAGGATGAAATTCAGGACAGACTGTACTGTGGGACCAACCTCTACCCCCAAATTCATGACACTCCAGGAACACAAGTGTGTGGCCCTGTGTAAAGGGTGGCATTGAGAAAACTTGGAAGTCCCCGTGCTTGGGCTTGGTAAACAGGAAGCATGGTGTCTCGCTTTCTCGCCCACAGAGTCAAGTTTACGAGTTAATCTGATGAGCCGTCAGCCCCAAGTGGTGTTAGCCCAGACCTTCGACCTGTCCTGCATAGTGAGGGCCAACGACTCGGATCTCAAGCTGCCATTCTCGGTAACGTGGCAGTTCCAGCCAGCTGGCTCTGGGGCCTTTCATCAGCTTATTCGAGTCACTCACAATGGCACAGTTGAGTGGGGAGACAGTCTCTCCCAGCTCCACAGGAAAACCAAGGTGTCACAGTCTTTCTTTCGTTCTCAACTCCAAATCCACGATGCAGCTATGGAGGAGACAGGGGTGTATCGGTGTAAAGTGGAGGTTTATGACAGAGATTCTGTGTGCACAAGTGGCCCAGCCAGGGTATCTGCCACCTCTAACCTAGTCATGATTACTGTCACCTTTCCAGGTAAGTGATACTTGACATTGATCCCTGTTTAAAATGAAAAGAGAGAATCTTTTTTTGCCAGGTGTGATGGTGCATACTTATAATCCCAGTATTCGGAAGGCCAAGATAGGAGAACCGAGAATTTTAGGTCAGCCTAGGCTGAAATAGTAAGCCTCTGTCTCAATTAACTGCGGAGCTCCTCCCACTTTGTGTAAACTATAGAAATAGACAGAAAGTATGCATTCATTGTGTTTGGCCTAGTAAAGTGAGCGTGGTGTAATGGCATTAGCATGAAGTTAGTGGTCGTGGAATGGCCACATTGGTTGCTAAAACAAT
The DNA here is from genome assembly GCA_964023405.1 of Apodemus agrarius. Taxonomy (NCBI): domain Eukaryota; kingdom Metazoa; phylum Chordata; class Mammalia; order Rodentia; family Muridae; genus Apodemus; species Apodemus agrarius. The sequence goes on from OZ030007.1 coordinate 61,562,692, forward strand.
GAAATACGTCCTTAGCAGCTAATAGCCACTGCTCTTTGACCTTTCCACGCCTGCCATGGCTTCCCATTGCCAGCAACCACATGGTACTGTGTGGAACAGCTGAATCTCAAGAGCCTCCTCCAGGGGAGACGATATTTTAGGTCAGTCACTGCTGGTGCCCCAGCCTCTGGTTTTTATTTGGAAGTGATGCGGATCATGTAAATCCCATTAGAGTATCGTCTTAGGGTTTTATTGCTGTGAAGAGACAACATGACCGTGGCAGTTCTTATAAAGGAAAACATTTAAGTTGGGGCCGGCTCATGGTTTCAGAGGTTCAGTCCATTATTGCCACGGCAGGAAGCATGGCGGCATCCAGGCAGACATGGTGCTGGAGAAGGAGCCGACAGTTCTACTTCTCCATTCACAGGCAGCAGAAAGAGACTGTGTGCCACTCTGTGGATAGCTTGAGTAACAGGAAACCTCCCAGCTAGCCTCCTCAGTGACACACTTCCTCCAACAAGGCCACACCCACTCCAGCAAGGCCACACCTCCCAATAGCGCCACTCCCTGTGGTCAAGTATTCAAACACATGAGTTTATAGGGGCCGTAACCATTCAAACCACCACAAATAAACTTAGCTACCTCTTTTTTTTAGCATATTAACATATAAGAGAGTATTTGTGGTTCCAGTTCAATTCAGTCTTCATAATAGAACACAGAGGCTAAGAGTGAAGGCCCGCCTAGCGGAAGTCCTGCCCTGCCTTGTGCTTCCTCTCTCCTGACTTGCCCCGAGGGACTTTGAGATCGCTCAGATGTGATGAGCTCTGGGTTTGGACAAGTCACTTAATCTATCCCTACCGCAGTCACGGCTTCCACACATCCCTGACTTGCCATTGAACTGGGCTGTGTCTATTGTGCACCCAAGGCAGACCCTTGGGCATGGCAGCCGCCTCCTGCTCTGGGCTGCTGAGCAGCGGTTTTGTTAATAGCCTTGTTCCTGCACCCACGCCTTAATTTACTTGTCCTTCCCATGATGCCTGAGACTGTTTCCACCAGCCTTCCTCTTCCTTGCTCTCGGTTCCATGGCATGAGGTTTCCTTCCTAACACCAAGGATTCCTTCTCATTCTCTCTTACAGAATTCTCCTCCTCCTCCTCCTCCTCCTCCTCCTCCTCCTCCTCCTCCTCCTCCTCCTCCTCCTCCTCCTCCTCGTCGTCGTCACCGTATTACATCTTTTGTTTGTTTTTGTTTTGATGGTGTCTCATTCTGTAGTGCAGGCTAGCCTGAAATTATCCTCCTGCCCCAACCCACTAAGCGCTCTGGTTACAGGCGCATGCTCCAATGCTTGGCTTTTCCTTCCTTTCTTTCTACACTCATGCCAGTGCCAGACTTATCAGGTGGCCGAGAACGACCTTGAACTTGATTCTCCTCCATGGTAGTCAGGCATTCGTCCCAGCTTCTTTTTTAAACAACAACTGTTCATTTAGATTCAAGCTTAGGCATATCCTCTGAGTCTCCGTGCTTTTCTAGGGTTAAAAAAAAAAAAAAAAAAAAAAAAAAAAAAAAAAAAAAAAACTTCCTGTGGATACAATCCACCTATTGACAAACTCCGTGTTCATCCTCCAGAATGGTTTGTCTTCTGGTCTTGGGATTCATATCTAACTGCTTCCAAGGCACGCCTATATTCAGTGTCATAGCATAGGTCATTATCGTTGTCCATAGATGTCCCTTCCATGTTGTTCACGATGTGGTGGTCCTCCCCACATCCCAGCACCGCAGAGTAGAAACTGTGTCCTCCGCATGTCTAAACTCCCATGGCAGGCATGAAAGATCTTTTCTAATCCTCCGCACGTGTCTCTTCAGCACCTCCTACTTTCCATCCTAGATCTGACCTCCAACCACACTCAACTGCCTGGATTTGATAATCCCCCTTTCCTTTATGTGGAAGTCCTTCGCTCTCTATTCCTCAGAATGCCTGCTGTTGATCTTCAAGGCTCAGATCAGAGTTGCCTCCTCCAGGAAGTCTCCCTTCACTTCTGTCCTTGGCTTAGATAAATCTGCTGGGTGATCCTGATATTTGTTGCATTACTGCATATCACTGTCCTATATTGGCGACCATTTCCAGGAAGTCTTTGTTCTGTCCTATAACTTCCTCTAAACCATGATTCACTGACAGGAGCTATTCACAAAATGCCTAGAATAGTCTGGTATGTGATATATATCTAATGCGATTAATAAATGTTTGTTGAAGGGGGAATTCAGGGACCTACTGGCAACATCAAAGAAAGGAAAGTGATCAATAAGAAATGGCAAAGAGGGGGCTGGTGAGATTGCTCAGTGGTTAAGAACACTGACTGCTCTTCTGAAGGTCCTGAGTTCAAATCCCAGCAACCACATGGTGGCTCACAACCATCTGTAATGAGATCTGATGCCCTCTTCTGGTGTGTCTAAAGACAGCTACAGTGTACTTACATATAATAAATAAATAAATAAATCTTTTTTTAAAAAAAAAGAAATGGCAAAGAGGTTTGTGACAAATTTTGTGCATCTTAGAACAAAGGAAAAGCCATTAGTGTTCAAAGATAGCAGACCCCGTGTCCATATGATAGTCTCAAATGGAGTGGCAGCAAAAAGATAGAATTTTAATAGCCGTGAATAACGTCCTCTTGTTTACTCATTTTGGAAGGCAGCTCTAACTGGACTTTGACAAATTGGGGATCCAGAGCGGTTCAGATAGTAAACACACAGACAGAGCACTCATAATGCCATTTTCCCTTAAACGATGCAAATATGCTGTGGAAGAGATCCCTCTGCTTAAAGGCAACAGGATTAGCACGTGGGGGAAGAGCTGGGCTCTTTTCCATGACTGCCCCCATCCGTGACTGCCCCCATCCCCGAACAGTAAGGGCTGAAAGAGGACCAGCAGATGGATGTTTATGAAGAGAGAAATATCAACTTGCAATCACACAGACTTCTCACAGGCATGTCTGGCCTTTTGACATTGTAACACTACACTGTCATCTACAGTTCATGCACAACCAAAACACCAAAAGCAAAACAAAATCTCAGTGTTTTAAGTACATTTACAATTCTGTGTTGGGTCCCATTCACGGCTCCTCTTAGCCACGTGAGATGGACAGAGCCCAGGCATGGAGAGGACAGCTTCCTCAGAGTATGAGTCACACAGTTAGGTCAGCAGCCGCCAGGGAATTCACCCACACAATGGTTGTAGAGCATCGTTCTCAACTTGGCGGTTAAGAGATATCCTGAGTGTAAGATATTTGCATTGTGATTAACAACAGTAGCAAAATTACAGACACAAAGTAGCAACAAATAATTTTATGGTTGTGGGAGGGGGCTCACCACAACATGAGGAACTGTGTAAAAGATTCACAGCGTTAGGAAGATTGAGAGCCACTATCGCTGAGGCAGCTATTTGTCCTGGTTAACAAGCTAGCTTAAAATTCTCTCTCTCTCTCTCTCTCTCTCTCTCTCTCTCTCTCTCTCTCTCTCTCTCTCTCTCTGTGTGTGTGTGTGTGTGTGTGTGTGTGTGTGTGTGTGTGTGTGTGTTTCTAGTAAAGTAACTTTTCATTATCTTCCTTCAGAGAGCAAACTGAGAGTGAACTCGAGCGGTCAGCTCCAAGAGCTCCCGCTCAGCTCCAGCACTCAAATAGAATGTGCTGTCTCGTCCCGGTCTGCCGGAAACCTCCCGTTATCGGTCATCTGGTACTTCTCTCCCGTTTCTGAAAACACATCGTATCTGAAAATCCTAGAAATGGACCAAACCAATGTTGTAAAATATGGGGACAGATTTCAAACCCCTCGGAGCAAGCAGAAATTTCATTCTGAGAAAGTTTCTCAAGACTTATTTCTGCTGAACATTCTGAGCGTGGAGGACAGTGACCAGGGCCACTACCACTGTGCCGTAGAGGAATGGCTCTTGTCTACAAGTGGCGCTTGGCAAAAGCTTGAAACAAAGACTTCAGGACTCACAGAACTGAAACTCAGGCCCACAGGTAAACCTTGGGAAAGTATTGTCATATATCTTTCTATAGAATTTTTCTCCAGCGATATTTAAGGTGTAACTATGAAGAGATTTAAAAAAAAATATGATCTGGATCATAGAAATAATAGGCACCTACAAACGACAGCAGGACCTGGTAGCCTAACAGAGGAGGGAGGTTGCTTAAGGTGAATCAGGATGAGCTTTCGAGCTCAAACAGGAACAAGATCCCTTTGCTGGTTTGCTTACCAGCTTGGCAGCCTGGTCTATGGTGCTGCCCAGGGAATCGAATCTCCAGATCTCTATAATAACAAGCTGTGCCACTCCAGTGGGGGCCCTACTGTAATTTGGCAGAGAAAGAGTAATACAAAGCATATTTCTCCCACTGTGAACAGAAACTGTACAACTCTATGGGGATGTGTGGAGAAATTGCTTTTCAACATTTGGCTGCCTAAACATAAGGCAAATAAGAGTAGTTAACTGTTGGAACGGCTGACTGGGGGAGTCTTCTCCACCTCTGGAGATCTTTAAAAGTGTAATGGAGCTTCCATCCATCCCAGCTAGTCTGCGAGTGCTGCTGTCCGAATGCAGACAGGCTTGACTGGGTCTCTTGGTCCTGGCTGGGTCACCTCTAACTGTTGATTAAAGTCAAATGGGTATCGCAGCTAAGGAACTGGACAAGATCCAATAGTGTGATGTAAAGAACTCAATCTACTGTGGTGCTTAAAGTACTATTTTCAAGATGACATTTTTTTATAAAGCACCTATAATTATAACTGGACATCCCGATAAGCTAGAATCAGGACTGCAAAAGTAAGTGAGCCCGTGCCGAGCTTACAGGCTGCAAGAGAAGCATAAGAGAAACCGGCTTAGGGAGCCACCTCTTCCTCTGTCCTTTCTCCTCAGGTCCCTCCCATTCGCTATTAAGCTTGAGTGCTCCCCAGGGAGTGATCCTGGGCTCTTCTTCTTAGTCTCTGCTTTCCTCAGGACTTCTAAAACCCTGCCCTGGTTTTAACTATTGCCGACAGGATAATCACCCCAGATCTTTGGATTTAGATGTTCTGAGCCTTGTGCTTTTAGACTCTACTGTTCACTTCTACGTGGATGCCCCAGAGACCCCGTTTATTGTCTTTTCTGACCCTCGTGATTCCTTTGTCTTCCTCCAATCTGGATCTGTGTGACTGATATCCTTGCCTTCCAGTTGTCTTAGACAAACACTTGACCGTGCACGCCTGCGCATTTCTAAGGAAGCGAATTCTCTTGGCTCAAGCCAGTGTTCCTGAGGTAGAAATGTGCCTTCAGGATTAGACCTTTCAGTGTATCAAGAAATTCTCACAGTCTGCACTGTTAAGCCAGTTGCATTGAGAGGCACTTCAGAGGGTAGTGAAGTTCACTTCGGGTGTGTTTATAAGAACAACGTTTCCAGAGAAGAATAACTAAGGGGAGACCTGCCTGAATGTATGGCCTCATTGAATAGCCTGGGGTTGGGTGTAGGGGCACCAGACAGAATAAAAGGGAAGAAGAGGGGAGTCCCTGGGTGTAGCTGTGCTCTTCCTCCTCTTCCTTGCGTCCTCAGAGCAGATTTTGCCACATGCCCCAACACTGTGCAGTTCTGCCTCACCTCTGGCCCAGAGCCTCAGTGACTCTGGACTAAAATCTCTGAAGCTATCAACAGACTAAGCATTTCTTCCTCTAAACTCTTTCTTTTAAGTATTTGTTACAACAGCAGCAGCAGCAGCAGCAGCAATGATGATGACAACGACGACAACAACAACAACAGCAACAACAACAACAGCAACAACAGCAGCAACAACAACAACAACAACAAAAACTAATATAGAAAGTTGATTCCAGAGCGGTGGGGGTCAATGCTGTGACCCAGCCTGATGAAGTGATTCTTAGGCATTTGAAACTGGTTTGAGGGAGGAATTTGGAAGAGGTTGAAAAAGCACCCCAGAACAGTTCTAGAATGTTTTAAGCAGACCTTAATGGGGCAATCCTGGTGAAAGAAAATGCTGGTAGGAGTATGGACACAGAGACTGTGTGCATAAAATTTAGCATGGAAATGGGAGCTGTGTTGAGAAGACTGCATTTCAAAGTCTGAAAGTTCATTCGTGTTGAATTCTGGCAAGTATTTCATTCATTCCCTGGGACTTGATTGAGGTTGAACTAAAAAAAAAAAAAAAAAGTCCAAGGCAACTCAGGCCATGGCGTGGTTACTGCTCCACCCTTTTAGCCAGGTTTACAGTGACAACTAGTGACAAAACAGAGCAGAGGGACGTAAAATCGTTGGCATCTGCCCAATAAAGAGGCTCAGGTAAAGTTGAGGAGTGGGGAGTCAAGGAAAGTCGATGGTTAGAGATTAGTGCTCCATACTTCACACCAGCGCACAAGGAAAGGCACCTCAGGAATTGGCCAGACCCACCCAGCACAGACTCAAGGATGTAAAAGACTAAACTCCTTGAGGCACGGTAGCATTCAGCTAGGAAGACTGAGGAAGAACAGGACATCTTCAAAGACATCCTGACTTACAGAGTGAGTTCCAGACTACCCTGATCTGCTGTGATTTTTTTTTTTTTTTTTTTTTTTGTCTTTTCGAGACAGGGTTTCTCTGTATAGCCCTGGCTGTCCTGGAACTCACTCTTTAGACCAGGCTGGCCTTGAACTCAGAAATCCACCTGCCTCTGCCTCCCAAGTGCTGGGATTAAAGGCGTGTGCCACCACCGCCTGACATAATTTTTTTTAAATGACTTTCCTTTGATGTAAGAGCAACATGACCGGAGTCCCCTGCTCACACTGCACTCCAGAGGAAGTCGGTTCATAGGATGCATTTTACCGGACACAGCTGCATAGGCACTAAGAGGCCACTGAAGCCATAGTCCATTGACTCCTAATCATAAGGCAAGCCATCCAGGTGGTGCTGGCTTTGTAGACATGCAGAACATAGGAGTCATTGGATCATGGAGCCTGAAACCACCAGCCACCCAATAACCTTCCTTCCTTGAGTTGTCTTGCTCAGATATTTTTATTGCTATGACGAAAAACTGACTAACCGAACACAGCGACATTTCTCAACTTGAAAATGCTTGCAGTTGACCAAAGTCTCTTAAAATATTGAGGGCACCAAGCTCCATGTGATTGCCATGTGATCTCCATGTGATCGCCATGTGGTCACCACATGACTGTGGGTTGCTTGCCGCTGTATGCCTGGGCTAGGAAATGAATTATGAAGCTTCCAGGAGGTGCTATGGATATCACTGTGGCAGAAGCTTTTTCCTTAGGTCAAAAGAAGAAAGAACTTCAAGAAGAAAATAAACCTTAGTGTCTCAGGTCAATGAGGAAACCATGACTGGAGGGGTCTCTTGAGCTTGCAAATGGACCTTGGTTGAGTATTGGGATGGATTAGAAACCAATTTGCAACCAAACAGGGAGTAACTGGAATGAAGGACACAGATTTTTATGTGAATTAAGATTCTACAAGATTTCCCATGAAGAGCAAGTAAATACTAATAAGACTAAACGTAGTCTAAGATCAGGGGGGTAAGTTGAAAAACAACAAAACAAATTAATAGATGAATTTGTAGTGGAGTAGTTAATGTAATACACACAGGAATTTCCCACCTTGACTTTCTATTGTTCTTTGTTATAAATCCTGGGGATTTGATTTCAAGTCCTTGCCTGCTGGTTAGTGGGGGAGGGGGGAAGATGGCCCAGAGATGTTTAAGACATACTGATTAATAACTGAAACGGATCCCTTGGGCGGTATTCTGACACTGGTATCGGCGTTCTGTCTGCCTCTCAGTGTGTCTGAACAAGAAGATGCTATCTGGGCGTGGTGGGAAGGTGATTTCATAAGGACTGGGACTGCTGTAATACTTAGCTTGGTGGAGTACTGAAAACTGGAATGAACAGCACCTGTGGCAAATCAAAGAGGAAGTTCAAAGTCGGGCAAAAGCTGTGAGCCCGGCAGAAGTGTGTCTATTTTAGCAGTAGGCTCGCTCAGGTGGGGGGCTACAGGAGGGAAGTGGTTAGCTTGGTGCGCAGCCGAGAATGTTCTGGCAAGCGTGACAAAAAGGAGAAGCACCAAAGGAAACCATTCATGATGAAGGTTCGCATGTCTGGAGAACCCCGCATGACATCTCCCACTGGAAATGATCGGGCTCAGTCAGAGGTGACCAGGCCAAAAGTCCCGCTCTTCTCTAACTGTCAACCACTTTGCCTCCTAGGAAGTCAGGTCCATGTCTCTAAAGTGAGCTGGACGGGAAACGCCACCGAGCATGGAGAGGCAGGCTTCAGCTGCAGCCTGGATGGTTCCAGCAGCACAGCATCGTCCCTGTACTCTGTGGTGTGGTACCGGAGCAGAGGAACCCTGGGCGGGAGTCAGATGCTGGCGCACCTGCAGTATGACGGCTTGCTGCAGTACGGTCCGGAGGGGAGCAGGAGGCCCCTGCACTGCTACCGATCCTCTCCCACAGACTTCGTCCTGAAGCTGCACCGGGTGGAAATGGAGGATGCTGGGATGTACTGGTGCAGGGTGTCTGAGTGGCAGCCACATGGCCACCCAGGCAAGTGGATCAACCAAGCCTCAGACGAGTCGCAACGGATGGTGCTCAGGGTGCTGCGCTCAGGTAACCTGGGGGGGCCGCTCAGCCAGTGGCGAAGGCGTTATGGCAGATCCTTTTCCCCTCTGTGATTCCTGCTAGTCTGGTTTCCTCCTTTCTTTTGGCTAATGACAATGTATCAAATTCCTCAAAGAAGATAACTTTACTGCCTTTCTCCATAAGAACGCGCTTCAACCAGCCAGGTCGGCATGAGGCTTGGGCACAGACACCTGACTAACAGGCACATCTGACCTGTTCTGACCTTCCCTGACCAAGCGAAGAGCCATCAGCATCGTGTATGCCTCTGATACCCAGAGAGCATGCGCAGTCAGCATCCGTACCTCTTGGCGGATGCTCTAATCTCCAGATGCTGTTTTGTAGTGGAAAAGAAAAGGCAGAATAAGATGATAGTTGTGATGATAGTTCTGCAATTTGACCCAACTGAACCAAAGTCAGTTACACCCAAATACTCTCTTGATCAAGGGAAGAAAAGAACCCAAACACTCTTCCTCAAAAAATCAGTGCTAAGATTCTCCTCTCTCTGTCTTTCTGTCTCTCTGTCTCTCTGTCTCTCTGTCTCTCTCTCTCTCTCTCTCTCTCTCTCTCTCTCTCTCTCTCTCTCTCTGCCTGCCTCCTCACCGAACTGTCAAGGTTTTGATAATGTTACTGGTCAAACATACCCAACTTACAGAGGCAGAACAATTGCTGTGGCCAAAAGCTTTAGAGACTCTGGTCTGCGATCCTTTGCCCCTGTGACTGAGTCTGCAGAGGCATACCAAGGCAGGAGTGTGTGGCTGAGCAAAACCGCTCACCCCGTGACTATGACGTGAGAGAGAAGGGAAGAGGAAGGGTTGGTGTCTCGCTGTCCTGTTCGGTGATGCGCCTTTCATAACACGAAGATCTACCGGAATCATCTCCCACCAAGCACCACTACCTCCTAATAGAACCAAACTGAGGAGCAAGCCCCTCACACATGGACTTTTAGGGTATCAGATGATCATTTGAAGACCCAAATGGTAGTTAGCAATGGTCATTTGGTGTCCTCTTTCCATTGTATCATTGTGTGCTGGAAGACATCAAAGAAAGGACAATGCCTTCTGGGCTCCAACAAAGAGAAGCAACCACTCAAAGGCCTTTGACCAAAGAATGGCAGTTCTTTGTGTAGGGAAGTCTTCCTCAGCCTCTGTCTCAGCCTAGTGTATCAGACACGTGATGGACGGCTATTAGGCATGTGTTAATAAGAGCGGTCTCTCCCAGCAAGACCAATAAATTGTGGCTGGATATAGATAGGATCTGTCAGCTAATTATCTTAGCCACTTCTTCCCATTCCAGTGAGACTCAAATGGGTGAAAGAGGAAGCACGGGCTGAATTTATGTTGGAAAAGGAAGACTAGAGAAGTTACGGCAAAGTCTTGGTACTCTACCACAGGAAAGATAAATGGAGTTATAAAATTGGCAATCTAGGAGACCAGCTGGCTTCAGCAACAGTTCCTGGAAGGAGAAGGGTACATATGGCAATTTCTCACAGGCAGAGAGCCTCACTGCATCCAGTTAGGGTCTGTCTGGAGTGTTCCCTAGGGCTCCACCCTCCTCTCCCCCTGTTTAATCTTCAGGGCTTCATCATCCTTCCTCAGGTTCATTCTTCAGTAATTTTTTTCCCCATGTGTCCAGGCAGAATTTTTCTTATCAGTTTTCCATTCCAACAGTTATAGGATATTCCACAAGTCTGGGTACGCCCCGCAAATGCTTTCCTCTAGACTTCACGGGCCCCATAGAGTCAGCAGTTTTCGCAGTAGAATAAGTAGGTAACAACCGTAAAAAGGACAGATTCAGGGACTAGCAAGCGCATGCCCTGTGAGACAGGCGGGATGCTGCACGGCACGTCGATGAGAGGGCAGGTAGGACAGGAGGAGCTCTGGAGGGAGACATTTAAAAATGGAGTCACTTTTGTTTCCTCTGAAAACATTCACAAGCCTGGGCCATGGTTTTCATTGCAATTAACATCATGCGTTCCCAAGGCAATCCTGTGGCTGAGACGATGGCCTGTTTCATCTTGCTGCTTCTGGCTGGTGGTTAGAGAAACAGGCTGGAATGATAAAAGTCCTTCGGGGTTGGAGTCCGTAAGCCTACATTCAGGTTACAGTCCTACCACGTATTAGCTGTGTCATCAGACTTTC